>CM050893.1:2684469-2934469 GCA_027726005.1 Juncus effusus
TATGTATATACATATACATATGTATATACATATACATATGTATATATATGTAAGAAAGCTTCAAAATTAGACATGTGTTCATTTTCTGATTTTCTATGACCATATATATCAATAGACCATACAACGAGTCATTCCATGGAACGAGTCAATAAAATGAGCTGTTTTTATTTTATATGACCGTATTTATCGACAAACCATGTAATGAGTTAATGAAAGAATTCAAGACAAATAATAATGTCATATTATCTGATTTATTTTATGAAGTACTTTTAGTAACGAGTCAATATGATAATACATAATAATATATATATCATGTCATTGTATGCTTTGAGACTTGATATATTATCTTATTCCTTTGCACAAATTACTCTAAATAAACTATATTATCTCATTTCCTTGAACCTTAGTTCAATTTAGTTCATATTCTTTCTACTTAATTTTTTTATGTGCCAAATAATAAATTTGTCCTCATGATAATTTTTATTCAACAAAATATAATTTTTTGATGCAATATAGCTTAATTACCATGAACACAATAAAGTCAGCAAACTATAACCATCTCATATTATTTTTCATTTTTTCGTCAAATTTATACATAAAATTGTGAAGCAAGTATTATATATATTTTTTAAGAGAAAAATAGTTTTATCAAAGTCTAAAAAAACGAACAATTATATCATAGTATTAATCATCAGGCATAGAAATAACTTTAGTTACTTAAAACAAACTTTCTTTTATTCATAAGGAAAGAAGACCGCTCTGCTATACTTAATATTATGGGACCTAATAGAGCACGCCGTTACTGTAGCACGACTGTTCACGTCGGATCTAATAACATAATATATAATTTATTTTCTAATAACAATATATACATAACAGTATATATAATTTATTTTCTAATAACAATATATACATAAAAAATGAAAATAGTATATAAAATGGAAAAATTGTATATAAAATGAGAAAAACAGTATATAATAGTAAAAAAAAACAAAAAATATACAAAGAATAAACAACAATATATAAAATGGCAAAATAGTATATAAAAATATAAAAATAGTAAATAAAATGAAAAAAACAGTATATCTACAGTGCCGTCGTGCTACAGTCCGTTGTGTTTGCACATTTCCCCAATATTATATAATAACAAGACCAAAACTCAAATAAAATGAATCTATTTTTAGACAAATAGTAGTGCATTCATTCTTATTGATTTATACCATTAATAATAATAAATATAGTGGGCACCTCGCGCATTGCGCGAAATTGATAGCATCATAAAACAGAAACTTTATAACCATTTACTCCATAATATTATTTACAACAAAAATAAAAATAAAAAGACAAATGCCATTACATGTGATGGTACTAAATTTAATCAAGTAATGTCCTCGAAGTGTTAAGGAAATATCAGGTAAGATGGAGCAATTTGTGCCCCATTCAATTGCCTCACTCTTTCTCTAACCAGTGCCTAGGTTTTTCTCTCTCATCTCTCTTGCAGTTCTCATGGCACACCTCAACATAATTTCAAAATCCGACCTTGCTCGCAAGTTTGAAGAACTTTCCAGCCTCCTGATACTCCTTTGAAGACTTTCAAAAAAAAAAAAAAAAAAAAAACAATCGTAGAATACTCAAAATTAGGATTTAAGATTGGCGTTCTTCATAACTTCACCAACCTACTACTTTGAAAGTATTGAGACCAGTTGTTCGTCGAACCTGGTCTTTACCTCTTACTGCCATTAACTTATTAAAAAACAAAATTGTGTTAATGAATGAAAACAGAATATGTGATGATAAATGTAATATATTTTATTTAATAATAAAATTTTATGAAATTATTACATGGCTAACAGCATGAGCCTTGAACCCATCAATCCAACTGCGGCTAACTCCATCATTGAGCTACTTTCTATCTAATTATTTTCTGTGCAGAGAAAAAAATATACCAATTTATACTAATTAGTAACAATTTCAGGGAGTAATTGTAAAAATTGAAATTAGATAAAATTATACCTTAAGATTCAAGAAGGTAAAGATTTTCATCATAATCAAAAGTCTTCCTTAGCACCTATTTCTCGATAGTCCCTTAAACACACACTTCAAGACCCATGCTGACATGGTTCATTAACCCTAAACAATCATATTGTGGTGCAATGCTGATTGAATTAACAAATTTTCAAATAATAAGATATGCTGACAACGAAATGACAAAAAACCATGTAATTAGTAACCTTGCAGCATCAGTAAGAGAACCACTTCAATTTGATCTAAGAAAATCGTCAAAAGTAGGACAATTAGTTCCCCTGCTCCTAACACCGATTTGCATCTGTCAAATTAACTTCAGTGTTTACGTATGAATGAGCAAGCTAAAAGTAAGTAAAAGAAATGGAGAAAATTACACAATAGCCCCGCACATTATGATGGAATTCTAAATAAGCACTTTCATCATTTAAATAAGCACATGATCCCTCACCTTTCAGAATTGAAAAGATATTTGTTAACCTGATCCCGGATGTAACCGCGACACGACCTATTAGTCGTACTAAGCGACATACACTAGTTTCAAGTGATTCCAAAATGAATCTAAACTCACGAATCACCCGTCCATTCCGTCAAGATACCTACGCCGATAAGAAAAATAAAACAAGTAGAAATCATTAGCTAATAAATTTATTATTTTACGACGCAGCTTCTATATGACCATCATTTTATAAAAAAAAATAAAGTTTTAATTATGTAAAATATAATAACATAATAATATAAATATTAAAAATATTCTTATCAAGTGGCCGTGGTTTCACTATCTCACGTGTGGCTATATTTTTATTAGGCAGAATTCACTGTTCATACAAGAAAAAAAAAATTCCCGAAAAAAACAAATGGCGAAAGGAATTCCAGCGTATAGCATTTCCGCACTTCGGAACTGCGGAATGTTTCCAAACCGCACTTCCGAAGTGCGGTTTTTTTTTTAATTTTTTTTTTTGGACTGAAAACCGCACTTCTCAAGTGCGGTACTGTAGCGTCACTGTAGCTTTTTTTTCTTCCTAGAATTCTTGTTTAAGCTAGAAACGCCGTTAAATCAGTTTATATCCTGCCCCCACACTATAATTATAAATATTCACAAATCGTACTCTGTAATAAAAAAAATTTCAGTACTCATTTGCATATAGTTATTTGAACCATCTTGAACATGTGGTTGCACATAATTATAATATTTATTATATTGGACTGCATTAGAACTGCGGTTACTGTAGTATTTTTTTTCCCTGGAATTCTTGTTTAAGCTAGAAACGCCGTTAAATCAGTCTATATCCTGCCCCCACACTATAATTATAAATATTCACAAATCACACTCTGTAATAAAAAAAATTCAGTACTCATTTGAATTATAGTTATTTGAACCATCTTGAACATGTGGTTGCGCATAATTATAATATTTATTAGTATTGGACTGCATTAGAAGTGCGGTTACTGTAGTTTTTTTTTTTTCTGGAATTCTTGTTTAATCTAGAAACGCCGTTAAATCAGTCTATATCCTGCCCCACACTATAATTATAAATATTCACAAATCGCACTCTGTAATAAAAAAAATTCAGTACTCATTTGCATTATAGTTATTTGAACCATGTTGGATATGTGGTTGCGCATAATTATAATATTTATTAGTGTTGGACTGCATTAGAAGTGCGGGTACTGTAGCATTTTTTTTATTACATAGTGCGATTTGTTAATATTTATAATTATAGTATGGGGGTATGATATAGACTGATTTAACGGCGTTTCTAGCTTAAACAAGAATTCTAGGGGGGAAAAAGCTACAGTGACGCTACAGTAACCGCACTTGAGAAGTGCGGTTTTCAGTCCCAAAAAAAAAAAATTAAAACAGAAACCGCACTTCAGAAGTGCGGTTTGGAAACATTCCGCACTTCCGAAGTGCGGAAATGCTATACGCTGGAATTTCTTTCGCCATTTGTATTTTTCGGGAATTTTTTTTCTTGTATGAACAGTGATTCTGTCTTTTTATTATCAAGCGGCCATGGTTTCGCTATCCCATGTGCGGCTAGGCGGCCACGGTTTCGTAATCTCGTGTGCGGCTATTTTACGACTCACAAATTTTATAAATATTTCATAATCATACTAAAAATAATAATAATTTAGTACATATAGAAGTCCAGTTACCTCACGAGAATGGTATGATTAGACTGTCAGAAATCAAGAAATGTGAATTCATTTCCATTAGTATCAAAGCATGGATGAAATAAATAGCTCCAGTAACATGAGAATATGCAAATGGATTTTTATAGGAGTACATATTATTTTATGTTTTTTCTCATTTTTTATTATTTTATGAAAACAGAAGAGACAAATGGAAATGAGAGGTCGACGCCCCAAGAAGGAATTTATAGTGGATGGTGATTTTACAATAGACCCTTCAAATTATCAAAATTATGTTTTACATGATGGAATTTTTCTAAGCATTGAATGAGTTTTAGTGGCTAGTGGGAATCGGTTTCTGAGGCTACAATGAAGTGAATTAAATGGAGACACTTGCAGAAAGGACCCTAAAAGTTGGATATTTATTTCTTTGACCTTTATATTAAATAGGAATTAAGATAGAAAAATATTCATGAAACAAGAGTCAAATCGGTTATTCAAGGAAATAATGGCATTTATGCATAATACTCTTATTAAATATGAAATATTGGTAAATAATTGTTAAAGTATCAGTCTACTTTTTGTATTTTGACATTATGCATATTTTCTTTTCTTTTTTTATTTCTAAAACAGAGAGAAGATTTTGACATCCTGCCAGAGATCATTATGTGCATTTCTTTTATTTCAGTTCGAAATTAAATTCAAATTCAAGACAAATACATTGCCAAAGGTTTTCTTTCAGCGTAAATTTAGTATATACTATATACTAATAAGTTGGTACATAATGAAAAGAAGTAAAATAAATAAATATAAAGATACTGATAAATTGGCACATAATGAAAAGTTTAGTATAATAAATTTAGTATAAATTGAGTATATGTAATTTTTTTGAGAAAGAATACCTGTGACAATTACAAATATTCGTATTAACTCACAGCTTATTTAAGGGCACTTGCATTAGCGGCAGCAATTAAAATATAATTTGATATTTAAAATATAAAAGAGATTATGACAGAGATGGTGTATTTCATAGGTTACATGTTTGGATTATATAAAACCACAGAGACCATTATATAAAAAATAGAAAATCATATGCAGCAAATTTGTTATACATCACTAAATCTGAAAATACCTGTACTTGCTGGACTCTTCTTTGAAGTTTCAGGGTCAACCTATCAATTACCCAAAATTAGAGATTTAGTATTATTTTTCAGTTTTTTAAAAAATCCAACAAATTTGCTTGGATACGAAGATATTTTAACTCTCACACTATTTCCACTTTATCATATTGCATGCTAATTTTTTCAATTCTCAGGCTTAATTCAGTTGATTAACCTTAAAAATCCCCTTTTTTTTTAAAAAAAATTGCTTAAAAATCCCCTTTTCTTTTCTTTTTTTAAAAACCCCTTTTCTTTTCTTAAAAATCCCCTTTTCAGGATCCGTTATCTCACTAACATCATATAGAGTCCAATTTGATCTCAACAAATCCAACCTCAGTGTATGAATAACAGGGTAGGAAATCACCCCCCTTGAAGAAGGAAATTTGCTGCCCTTTTTTTTAATTCATTGGCTTAAACTAAATGCACCTGACACGTGGGCCCCAGCTTGAATTGCACAGCCCCAATATCTTAATGCAGCTAAAACAATTTGCTGCCTTGAAAAAGGAAAATTTGCCGTTCTTGAAAAGGACCAAAATTGAATAAGAGAAAGATGGATTAGAAGAACAAACTCGAAAAAAACCAAAATTCACAAAAAATATTTACATATTGAGGCCTTTTCTTCTTCTAGAGAGATTGTTCATCATGGGACCAAATGGATGGAACTGCGGTCAGGGGCTTAACTCAGGAGGCCGAGTCGGACATAAATCGGGCAGCGAGAGAAAGAAGAGGCGGACAGAAGAGGTGAGAAGGTGAGCGAGTGAGACGGCCAGAAAAGAGAGCGAGTGAGAGAGCGGGAGAGAGGCGGATTCCGGCGAGGCAAAGAGAGAGGCGTAGGGAGAAGGCCGAGAGAGAGCAGGCGGGGAGAGAGGGGGGAATGGGAGGTCCTTCTGTTTCGCTACGCTAGATGTATTTTACAGACGTAAAAAGTAAAGTTACAGCTGGTTTAAAAAGGAAAGAGAGACGTGTTCAAATTTCAGCTCTTGGATAGATTAATATACGGTGAGGATTAAAGAGTGACGTGGCTAATTATGGTGAAGTAAATTTTTTTAACTTTAGAACCTATTAACAATGTATAACATTCTCCTGTACTTCACGAATTTAAATTAAAATAGAAAAAAACTATTATTAATATTATGATATTATAATTGTATATTATGTAATATTGTATAATTAGACATGAGATGACAATATAATATCATAATATTAATAATATTATTTTTTTATTTTATCTTAAATTCTTTCAGTACATGAGAATTTCTTGATAATGGTTGAAAACTTTATATTACTTGACATTATGTGATAATATATGATAAGTGGGAAATGTAATATCTATTCTATTGACAGATAAAATATCTCCTCTTTGTTCTTTTTCGGGTAGAATATATTCTTAACACATGTTTTATCTTTTTTAACTGTTTATATGATTATTTTTGGTTATGTCTTTTTGGGATTTTCATACACACTATATAGATTCATAGATAGTAGGGCTCCAATACGAACTTAATTAAGTGTTGTGTAACTAAGGGATATGAATGACATTAACGGGAAATGAAATGATCATAATAAATATCTATGATTATGATGCACATCCAAAATCATTTTTAGTCCTCTTGGATATTATAAATTTAGATACTTTTCATTTTGTTTTATTTGTTTTCATAAATGTATTTTTGAAGACTTTGTATTAATTGGCATTATAAGATAATATATGATAGGTGGGAAAATTTAATATCTGTTCTATTTACGGAAAAAATATCTCATATTTGTTCTTTTAACAGGTAGAATATCTTCTTAACTATTTTATTTATCTTTTAAACTGTTTATATGATTATTTTTTTTGGGGTTTATACACACTATATATGGATTCAGAGATACTAGGCTCTTTCGTCTATTTATTAATCATATTCCTTCTAATATATAAAATTTAGGATAAGATTTACCACAAGTCACTCAACTTTCGAAAATGATCAAAAAAGTTACTCAACTTTTAATTGTCCAGTATAGGTCACTCAATTTTCAAAAATTATCAAATCTCCTATAGGTCACTCAACTTTCAAAAATAATCAAATAGGTCACTCAAATTTCAATTAACCGGGTGACTTATTTCGTCATTTTTTAAAAGTTGAGTGATATATTGGGGACAATTGAAAGTTGGATGACCTATTTGATAATTTTTGAAACTTTAGTGAGCTCTACGAGACAATTGAAACTTGAGTGACTTATTTGGTTATTTTTGAAAGTTGAGTGACCTATAATGAGATTTATCCTAAAATTTATAATTTGGGTGAAACGTGTCCTTTTGATAATTGATAACGATACCCAGTTTGCACCCAAATAATTCTCCATATGTATTCTTATTTGATAAGCATCTCCAATTTAAACCCAACAAATAATTTTATCTTTTATAAAATTTATTAAGAATTCCCAATTTGAGCCCAATATTGAGTCTCTTTACGTACTTTTATTTAATAAGGATCCCCAGTTTGAACCCAATAATTATTTTCATTTTTATAAATTTCTTTTAATTTATTAAGTTATAATAAGGAGTAATAATATTATAAAATATTATTAATTTCGGAATTATCTTCTTATATGAAAATTTGAAAAGAGTTCCTTTTGTGACATGTGTCTATTTTGCGATTTTATGTGAACATTTATCAATCATCTATTGCGTCATGAGTCATATTCAACCCGTTAAGGCAAGTTTGTTTATTTATGATTGTTTGTGGCATTTCAAATAATGGTTTGATGTATTGAGTTATCATAAAATTATAATAATTCATATAACTAATTATACATGTTATTAATCAAAAAGATAAATATCAAATTTTTTTCAAAAAAGATATTAGAAGTAAAAATATCACATAGATGTATGTATATATGTTTAAGATATGATTTCGTCTCTCTTTTAATCATATAATTTAATATTATTATGCATTTATCAATTAACTATTGCATGATTAGTCATATTCACCAATAATTATGGTCTTAAAATTCCGAAAGTTATTAACAATAACTTGATGATCATATTTTAGTAATAGTATTAATTGTTATAAACGATACAAATAAAATTATAATTGATATATTCTAATTAAATAATTTATATCACAACAATGATCCAAGTTATATTTGAAAGAGGCCAAAATATCATGTATACCCTATAAAATGAGAAATCTAAATAAATTATTTTTTCATTCATCCTTGACAAATATTGAGTATTGAGCTAAAAAAAGAGCTGAAATATTGGTAATATTTTCCGTTAAAGAAGTGTATAATCCAAAAATATCATATATATACCTTAAATTTTAATGTATAGTACGTGACAAAAAAGTCCTACTAAAATACATATGTAAAAAATTATAAAATATGAAATTATTAGTTGCCCAACAAATTTCATGTTTTTCACTCTATTGGTATTATATGATTTTCTAAGATTTAAATCATGAGTGATAAAATATTATTTTTTTGACATTTAATGCAAAACAATGTTATAGAATATCATAATTGTGATAGGCCTATTTAAATCTATGAAAAATAAAAAACATGCATTAACCAAGATGTTCATAATAGAGAATATCATGTAAATCTCCCATGTTAATTTTTTTTTTTTAAAATCAACTACAAAATTCAAAATTATGCTGCTAAATTATAAAATATATGACCGTTATTTTTACCGTTTCCGATAAAACTGTCAAGTCCGAAGCGGAGTGAGGCACCCTCTCGCTAATATATAAAGCTTATAATTTGGAAGATTTTTGACATGTGGATCATGTGGATGTTTGATATGACTCTCCAATTTGTACCCACAATATATTTTCGTTTGATAAGAATCCCCAATTTAAACCCAATAATTATTTCTATATATTTAAAATTTTTTCTAATTTATTAAGTTATTTTAAGGAGTAATAATATACAGTAAATAGTATCAATTAATATTTAATATTATGATATTTTATTAGTAAAAATTAACAATATCACATATTACGATATTGGATAAATTATAATAAAATAATATTAGCTCCACTCTAAAAAAATAATTTTCTTCAAAAATCCCTCAAATATTTTCATTAGAAGTTTCCATTTTAATCCCTGTAAAATAAAATATTTTAAATCCTTTCAATATTTAAAAATTATGTTATATATTTTCATATATAAATAAAATTTGAGAACTCACTTGATTCAATTTTGACATTATTTTGAAGGTTATTGAAACGCCCCGTATTTTTGACAATATTTTTAAAATTCACCTAACTTTTGATATTCATTTATAGTCTCTAAAAATTATATTCTTTTTAAGTATAAGATTAAAGCTAGTTCTCTATCTGTGATTTATTTTAGTACCATATTATTTTATTTTATATAAATCATATATTTTTTCATTCAAATATAATTTATGATTTCTTTTAATGCATGTTTTGTGCTTTAAGTGCTATTTTTTTAAATAACTATAGTATTGTATATTGACCACAATATTTCTAATTAATAATATTTTCATATTATTAATATAGATCGTTATATTAGAAAAAAAATAATATTAGTATTAATTTATAATGATTTATGTTTGTTATATCATTTGATAACATAATACAAAATGACATATTAGATAACATTATTTTAATATTTTCTATTTTTTTAAATAACTATGATATTGTATACTAACCACAATATTATTAATAAATGATATTACCATATTATCAAGTTATTAACATTATATCATATTATACTAATATTGTATTATAATAATATTAATAATTTATAATGAATAATATTTGTCATATCATTCGATAACATAATACAATATCTATTTTGGTATTAAAAAATAATAAAATGATGTAAATTTTGTAAATTATATGTTAAATTATTTTATTTTTTTGTAAAATTAGGACATTATATATACCAGAATGTGTATAATATACTTAATCAATATAGGTGCCATTTATCATATTCGTAAAATATTGAAATAATAACGGTTATATGTCTATTCTCTATAAAACATTGAAGTAACAATTCATAATCCTACAAAATTTAAATTATTATTCTGAGATCCAAATAATAATATAATTTCATTTTTCATATTTTTAAAATATTCATGTAATTATAATTTCAATATATTATATATAATTTGACAAAACAAAATATAACTATGGCCCCTTCTTGTTATACTATAATTTTGGGTGGTTGACACGTGTTGTCATATTTGAAATGATTTCTGAAGAAAAATACTCTACGAAACCGGCCATATTATTCACAAAATCCAACACGTGTCCCCTCATATCTACTCTCTTTCATTTCTTTACGACCTCACATTCTTCTACTTAATCTCCGTTCTATCCTTCTTTAATAAACACTCAGAAGCAATGTTCTAAAATGCGGTCCAGGCGGCCGCCTGAGCGGCGCCCAGGCACTAGGCGGGAGCAAAACACCTAGAAATTATGCTAGTCGGCGTTCTGTGCGTTTTAGTAACGGTTCTTTAATAAAAACCGTTACTAATTACATATTAGTAACGGTTTTCCAAAAGAACCGTTACTAATATTAGTAACGGTTTTTTAGACAGAACCGTTACTAATTACATATTAGTAACGGTTTTCCCAAAAGAACCGTTACTATTACATATTAGTAACGGTTTTTCCGAAAGAACCGTTACTAATATTAGTAACGGTGTTTTAGACAGAACCGTTACTAATTATATAATAATAACGGTTTTCCAGCAAGAACCGTTACTAATTACATATTAGTAACGGTTTTTCCGAAAGAACCGTTACTAATATTAGTAACGGATTTTTAGACAAAACCGTTACTAATTACATATTAGTAATGGTTTTCCAGAAAGAACCGTTACTAATTACATATAATATATAAAAATTATATATAATATATAAAAATACTAAAAAATATAAATCCGCCTAGGTCCGATTAATCCCCGATTAATTCTCGATGGTCCCGACCGTCCAACTAGCGCCTAACGCATTCTGTAACATTGCTCAGAAGAGATATTAACTAACAGAGGTGGGATTAAAAAGAGTAACCGGAAAATGTGCTTGCCTAAATGGGCCGAACATCATTTGCACGTGGACCTATTGTAAAATAGGTGAAATGGTAAGTATTCCCAATTTATGTACCCCCCATGCAAATCCAATGTGATATAAAATAAGTGAAAAGCTTACTGTCCCAAATCTGTGTACCCCAGGGAAAATCCAAAATATGATAATACATTTATACCCCTCCAAAATATTAAATAATCATTTAGGCTCATACTTCCAAATAATGTGCAGAATTTGTTAGTATAGTATAATTCTTCAAACACAAGAAAATAACGTCTATTTTCTTATGGATAATTTTATGTATATCTATGATTTTTTTTTTTAATTATCATATATATATGCCCTTATAAAATGACAACAATCAACTTATATCTGTCTTTTATAGAAGAATCTAATCTGTGTGCTTACAAAATCTTAAGATAAGGATCAATTTTAAGTGTATTCTTTAAAAATCTCAAAATATTACATTAATTAATTATTATAGATTGTGAAAAAATAATGAAAATATGCATTTAAAGAAAAAGTTTGTATATACACAGTTAAAATATCTTAAATGATACTTACAGCTTTAGATTAAAGTGGAGCAAGAATTACATCTAGTAGTCATATAATTCAAACATAATATTCAACTCATACAAGATATAATAAACCTAAATCGTTTGACGCATCGTCGAATACACAAATATATATGGAAATATAAACCATACATACTAATTTACCTCAAATCTTCTTCATCTTCCTCTTCCTCTTCATTTGCATTAATTATCTACAGAAGAAATTAAAAATAATTAAACTAATATGAGTTTAATATAAACTTGAAACTAAAACACACATAATATAAAATTTCATTCCAATCATTAATATTTAACTCTAACCTTCCAAATTAGGAGAAGTTAAACATACAAACTATAATTTTGTCTAAAACCCTAAATAGAACAAATCATAATAATAGTACAAATTACTAAAAATCTTATAAACAACAATAAAATCCTAATTAATTTTCCTTATTCACGCCTAATTAGCTCAAAATAATTAAACCAACCATCATTCTTGCATATCGTATTTTTTTTGAAATATAATTTAATTTATGAAATTGTAAAAATACCTTAAGAAGTTGAAGGGAAGAGATTGCTTGAGAAAAAAGTTCGGACCACCACAATCACGCGCACCACCTCCACAAGCACCTCCACAAACACACACCTTCACACCTTCACAACTCCAAACACCCTCCCGTAGGCCTCAAATCTAAAATCAAGAACTAATTTTAAGATCCGGGTAACCATTTAAAACAAAGCAATTATTTAATTGGAAAAAAAATATCAAGAGAAATCAAACCTAGGCCGAAATTTTTTTTTTGGGGAGGGGGGGGGGGGGGGGCCGCCGGCGAGCTGTGCACAGCGAAGTAAGGGGCATGCCGAGCCTTCTGGAGAGAGAATGGGAGAGAAACAAATAACGTAGAAAAAATATCACTAATTAATCCATGTGCCGTGGGGACTAATATTGGGCTGCGGGGATTGGGCCCTGGGGGTTGATTTTTTCAAAAAAATTAAAATAAAAAATGTGCCGTCTGGAATGTATACATGACGCCGTGGGTATCTTATTTTAATTCCAACGGGGCCGTCTGCATTGAATTTGCCATTGGAACTAGCTAATCTTGTCCTGACGGGTATACAATTACAATTCCAACGGGAGCCATCCGAATTGATTCCTTTCTCCCTACGGCTCTATTTCCGACGGCCATTACCGTCAGGATAATCAAGTTTTGTTGTAATGATGCTTGACACAAACTCTTGGGCCAAGCTTTATAAGGCTCCAAAGAAAAACACCTGTTTAATTAGAACCGGCCCAGTTGTGCAGCTCACTAAATTGTATTTTGATATGTCAAAACTAAAATGATAAATTATTTAAGGGTTTTTCAGTTTTGTTTTCCTAAAACAGAAAATTATTTTTGGCTTTTTTTTTTTATCAAAACAATTATTTTTGTTTTCAAAACCAACACTGAAATCGTAGTCATAATTTCCCACTTCTACTAAATCTGATAATCAGAACCTAATTATGAATTCACCCTAATTAGCAATTAACCCAATTACTTTTGAAACATAACTCTAATTAGCCATTGAACCAAAATTAGCAATTAACCCCACTGATTTTGTAAAATATGATACTATTTTTTTTATTTTTCAAAACCACGTCACCTAGGCTCAATCCATCCCAAAGTTACCGATGAGATCATGCTTGTTTATTGAATAAGGTGAGGGGGCGGATTTAGGTGCACTCTATGTAAGCTCTTTCTAAAAAGATTCTAAATCCTGACATATACCAAAAGCTGTCGAAATAAAGACCACGGTACAAATTAACTCTCCATTTTTTTTTCTTTACCATTGAAATAATAATAAGAATGACATGCACAATCATGGCCAATGACCTTAGGCCATAGGCCAGTTAAAAAAGTAAAACAAAGCCCTAACTCTTAGAAATTAGCATAGAACTCAAATTAGTAATGTAGATTCTTGAGCAATCTAGGGTTGGAGGACTTCCATGGATTTTTGCCTTGCTATTAAAAATTTGTATTGTTGCTTTCATTTCAAATCGCCCAAATTAAGGCAGCAATTAGGGCATCCCATTCTCTTGGAGGCAGTGTGTCTTGCCAAGAGTACACTTTTTGAACCAAAAATTAAGGGTCGCTCGCCAAGGGTGAGGTAGAGTGAAACAAAATGAAATATTATCTTCTTTTGACATAAATATAGTGGAAGAGCTATTACATGGACATGCCATTTGTTGAATTAACCAACATCAATATCTTAGGGTGTCAAGATCATTTCGGAAGTATTCGCTACTGCTAAGACCTTTGTTGCGAAGATTTAATTTGGTTGATTGTTTTGCTTGCTATTTCTCTAGCAAAGCGCACAACAATGGATTATGAGGACAGTCTTCTCTCATTGATACTTTTCAATGCAACACCAACCATAAATGAACAGAAAGTAACTATTCAAAATGCAAAAAAGATTTTATTTTACTAATGAAGGAAAGATAAATAAATAAATGGATAGAACTACAAGTTGTAGTAGTAAAATGCTATATAAACTATCTTACTTATGGACCTCATTTTTACCCCCATAAAAAGTCTACAAGTTGTAGAAACTAAGCAACATGTAACAAAATACAACAATCAAAATCTCAGTTACGCCGCGTAACCACAAACCCCATATACGCAATTAGATCCACTATTACATGTCATTCCACACTCTCCACAGTTGCCATTATCGTAAGCTACAGCAGTGCAAACACTCCCACAACAGATCTGCCCGAACGGACATTGCCTTCCACAGGCCCCACAATTTGAACTGTCAGATGACACATCGACACATATCTTCCTACAACAAGTTAACTGACCAGCACAATCATTTGCACCTGCATTGCATGAACCTCCCTTGTTTGCCTTGCTAGCCAGGAACCGACTCCCTGATCGTGGGTTGAGACCAGTGAACTGCCTTGTCACTACATCTGCATAATTGGCATCTGCATGTATGAATATTAAGAAGAATATAAGTAGTAGTAAGAGAAGTGCTGGTCGACAGGGAGAGCGACCCTTTGCTGGCATTCTCTCTTTTCTTTCTCTCTCTCTTCACACAAAAAATGCAGACTATGTCAACTAAATTTGGCGACTAGGGTTAAGAGTAGACGTAAAGAAGTCTAGGGATTATTATAAACAATAGCAAGGGTTTATTACAGCTAGCTATTGGTCAAATAAGTAACTTAATGCCATATATACCCAGCTTTCGCTCTCTTGGAGTATGGGTTAATTAAGGTTAGCCACGTGCATTAATTAATAGTTAGTGAGGAAAGTTTTGGCCAAACTCGGTTTTGCTTCATGAATATTCTTGTGAAGATAGTAAGTTGTTAAGCAAAGAGTTTAAATATATATTTTTTTTGATTAATAAGAGTTTAAATATTAAGTGTTAACACGTTAAATATCTAGTGGACAAATATATTGAGGTAGTAGTAGTAGTATAAATTCAGTTCAATATAGGGCTCGACTCAAGCGTAATGTAAGGTAACGTTACATTAATTATAGAGTATCTAATAGTTCACATATAAGTTTAAATTTATTAAATAGTATACAAAAATTAAATTCTTAAGAGCAAAATAATCAATTAACATACTGTTCTTGTTCATGTTCTTGTTCACGAACACGTAATTAAAAAAAATTATAACAGTATATTAACAAAGTTAGATCTTCTAAATAAGTTGACTTTATTTTTAAGAAAAATAATAATAATGTGGACTGACTTTTGAGGTTTACTAAGAATATATACAACTCGGATTCGAGACTCGTACTTTCAATATGTATAAACATATTAAACATTTGAAGCTTGTTAGATTTGATACTGCCCTTTTTCTATGAATAGAGTTGAGATCTTGTCAGAGTGAGGCTGAAGCATACGTATACCCTTCCAAGATAAATAAATATCATATATACTCCCGTTAATCTAAATATATGTTCATGAATATTTCTATAAGCTGATAATATATCATTCATATATTATTTTTAGCACCTCCTAGTTACGTAAAAAGGATACACTGTTGCCTTTTTCACTCTTTTCACTTCGTAAATAGGAGAAAACAGTGATGCTAGTTTGTATTTTTAAGAAAAACAAATTTTGGAAAGGAATACGTGGCCTTTGGCATGCTATCTATCAGTATACACTGTATGTATTTCCATTTTTCAAGGATATACATACATGTTTTTTTGAGATCTCTTTTCTTTTTTTGAGGTAGTGGATATATACACTGTGTATGTATTTCTCTTTGGCATGATATCTAGTGTACTGTTTTTTTAAGATTTCGCAGGAATTTTTTTTGAATTACAGCTTATATAATGGATGTAAATGAGTCCATGGACTGGAGAGAGATAATTAATGGAGCTATAGCTCATTTGATTCGATCTAATTTTACGGCAGGAAACACGAACCCTTTGACAGTCGCTATGCACGTGCTTCCCGCCCAGTTTTATGTTAAGTAGCACTTCCTCTCTTTTTTTGTTTCATTTCAATATCATTGTGTCTTTTTAACATTGCACATCTCCAATTGATGCATGCCAAATACTTACATATTTGTTTAGAGTTGGTAAAACTGTTTACCACGTGAAGTAATAACACTTGCAGCATGTGTAGATATGAGACTCTTTGGATTATGTTAAGAGGAGGAAACTATATTTGTCCCCACATAAAATCCCCGGTAAATTATGGCAATACTAGAACCCAGATATATAAGCAGTAATTTCCTATTCAGAGGTTAATCATATTCTAACATGTCCATCTCACACTATTAAATGGGGCACATTTAACATTTTCTTCATTTAAAAAAATAAACGCTTTAACGGGACCCATTTAACAGTGAAAAGGAGATAAATGGGGACCAAGTATATGCACTCAAAAATTTATGTTTTAAGAAACCATGATAATGTACCTTATCAAATTTTTTATCTTGTGTCTGTGATCATAGAGGTTAGACGAGATTTCATTCAACAGTTAATGTGTTAAACAAAATCTCGTTTAACAATTTGTCACAAACATGAGTATTCATGACGCCTTTCCAGAGGCGATTTTGAGAGTTTCAAAGCGATTCTCAAAGTTTCAAAACTCTAGCCGCCGCCAGCCAACCGTGACTCACTCCGACAGCGGCCTCCTCCTTTCTCTCTTCTCTTTCTCCAGCTTGCTCTTGTGGAACCTTGCTCCGTCTAAACCCTCGGCCCTCCTCATTTCTTTCTTTCTTTATTGTCTCTAAGACCCTTGCTCCGTCTAAACCCTCGGCCCTCATTCAATATAAACAATCAAAAAATTAGTTAAATAATCATTCTTCATTTTGTTACGGAGTCTTGTTTTGACAATTTTCATTGCCGAAAAAGCACGCTCGCTAGTTGCCGTTGAAATTGGGAGAGTTAAAACAGAATTTTTTTGAACAGTAGCACTATTTTGAAGAATATTTAATCAGATAGCATGATTTTCAAAATATTTGGGTAGGTAGCACTTCCGCCAGACCTTCTGGCGGAACTGAGTAGTTCCGCCAGAGGGTCTTGCGGAACTAGGGAATTTTTTTTTTTGGGTAATCTCGGCCATTTGGCACCCTTAAACAGCCTTAATTAATGAAAAAGCTCTAGGTAAAATTTAGTTTTGGCCCAATTTAGACGGTGAAATTGACCCAAAAATGACGAAAATAATGGTTCCGCCAGACCCTCTGGCGGAACTAGCTAGTTCCGCCAGTGGGTCTGGCGGAACTAGACCATTTTCCCAACTTACAATCTGACCCAAAAAGTCCAAAAAAAGGGTCTAGTTCCGCCAGAGCCTCTGGCGGAACTAGCTAGTTCCGCCAGTGGGTCTGGCGGAACTAGGCCATTTTTAGGGTTTACATTCTGACCCAAAAAGTCCCAAAAAATGGGCTAGTTCCGCCAGTGGGTCTGGCGGAACTAGGCCATTTTTAGGGTTTACATTCTGACCCAAAAAGTCCCAAAAAATGGTCTAGTTCCGCCAGAGGGTCTGGCGGAACTAGATAGAAAATAGCTAGTTCCGCCAGAGGCGGAACTAGACCATTTTTTGGGACTTTTTGGGTCAGAATGTAAACCCTAAAAATGGCCTAGTTCCGCCAGATCCACTGGCGGAACTAGTTAGTTCCGCCAAAGGGTCTGGCGGAACTAGCTAGAAAATAGCTAGTTCCGCCAGAGGGTCTGGCGGAACTAGACCCTTTTTTTGGACTTTTTGGGTCAGATTGTAAGTTGGGAAAATGGTCTAGTTCCGCCAGACCCTCTGGCGGAACTAGCTATTTTCTAGCTAGTTCCGCCCTAGTTCCGCCAGTGAATCTGGCGGAACTAGACCATTTTCCCAACTTACAATCTGACCCAAAAAGTCCCAAAAAATGGTCTAGTTCCGCCAGACCCTCTGGCGGAACTAGCTATTTTCTAGCTAGTTCCGCCATACCCACTGGCGGAACTAGCTAGAAATAAGTAGTTCCGCCAGAGGGTCTGGCGGAACCTGTATCAGCGTGTCTTCCGGACAGGTCTGACCGCAAAAAATTGAGAAATAGCCTAGTTCCGCCAGACCCTATGGCGGAACTTGTTCAATCATTGGAGCCTGTTATAAAAGGAAAAGCTTTCTCTCTCTCCCCCAATCTAACCTAAAATCCGCCCCCAAAAAAATAAAACTACTATTCAGGCGATTTTGAAGTGTATTTGAGGTGATTTTGACCCAAATAAATAGAGAAAATAGAAGAAAAGAAAGACGGAAATTAGGTATTGTATTATAGATTGTTTTTTCATTAAATAATTAATTGATTTTATTATATATTTGTTGTTAATTTGTTGAAATATTATTGCAATTAGTAAGAAGAAAATGGCACAAAACTCTCAAATTCTTGTATATTATGATGGTCTTATTGTAAATCTACCAAACGGATACAATTACGACCCGGAGGAACCGGCTTATATTCCAGAAAGTACAACCACAAATAGGGATTATGACCAACTGTGTAACGAAATTTATGATAATCTCGGTTGGTCGTATAATGATATTCTTTTAATCCGAGGTCGGCTTCCTTCCCTTAAGAAAGGCATTTGGCATTATAGGTTAGTGAAAATTATGAATAATACACAATTGATTAATTTTGCGGAGCGCGTCATAAGCGTTGGGATGGAGGAATTAGAAATATATGTTGATCGCGTCCAAAATAAAGAATATCAGATAGGAACTAGTAGTAGATCAAATGTAATTCCAAATGCAGATGAAAATGAGATATTAGAACCAGTTGAAAATGAAATAAATATTGAAAATGCGAATGAGGACCCGTTTGCGACCTTTGATATGGCACGTGTGAGCAATAATGTACTTCCCGAAATAGATGATGATGAAAATGAATTAGATGAGGGACCCGAAATGGAGTCAGAGGACGAGGAAGAAATTTATGGAGATGGCGATGAAGAAATGGAGAGAGTGAACCATCAGACTGGATTTATATATACGGAAGAGGGTGAAATGGTTAGTGTAGGTACTTTCGGTGATGCGCCGGCTGCTGAATTCGAAGATAGTTCAATGTGGGAATATGCGAGAAATGATGTCTTATCTGGCATGAATGTGAATGAAAATGATGATGAAATATTGTATAAGGGACGTACATTTGAAACGAAATCAGAACTACAATCGGCTGTAAGAGAATACAGTGTGAAGCATCACCGAGAAATAGAAGTAGATCACTAGAATAAAACGAGATATATTGTGATATGCAAGCTTAAAGATGAAGGTACTAGAGGATGTAGTTGGAGGATACACGCTTCGATTAATAAAAAAAATAATTTATGGGAGATTAAAACATTTAGACAACCACACGTATGTATTAACCAAACACCTAGAAGAGACCACAAACAGTTAACGAGTGCGCTTGTTGGCGGGCTAATTCTAGATATCGTAAGAGCGGATTTAGATGTTAAACCTGTAACCATAATAGAAGCCGTTAAATTGAAGGTTGAATATACCATATCGTATTGGAAGGCTTGGCACGCAAAACAACACGCGTTTCGATTCTTATTTGGGGGTTGGAGGGAGGCTTATAATTTGCTCCCTGAGTTGATGGCGGCAATAACCTCAACAAATCCTGGTACTTTGTATACATTTAAAACTGGTGCCCTAAATAGAGATGGTGAGTTGGAGTTCGAAGGTCTATTTTGGGCATTTGGCCCATCACTACATGATTTTCAATTTTGCAAGCCTGTCATAACAGTAGATGGAACATTTCTAACCGGAAAATACCAAGGAACTTTACTGACGACGATTGGTACCGACGCAAATGGTCAGTTATTTCCTTTAGCTTTTGCTTTAGTTGATAGGGAGAAGAATGAGACATGGGGGTGGTTTTTTAATTGTTTGCGTGATGTTCTCGGAGAAGAAAATATGTATTGCATTATTTCGGATAGGCATGCTGGCATAATTAGTGCAATGAGAGTGAGAAGGTGGCCGCCACCTTATGGTTATCATCGTTATTGTATGCGGCATCTTCAAGCAAATTTCAGTAATGCTGTAACAGACAAAACAGTGGTTCCAATGATTCAAGGATTAGTACGTGCGCATAACAAATATAAATTTAATAAGATATGGGAAAAGAATTGGTCGGATATAGTGATGTTAAAAATGGAACGTAGACGCATTAAGGCTGCTAGGCATGAAGTCACTTGCTACAACTTAGAGCAAGGTATTTATCAGGTGGTTACGCAAGCCCGGCGTTCGACGAGTGGTATCGGAATTCCGAGAAAGAAATGGCGAGTCGATATCAACAAAGGATAATGCGAGTGTCAGAAACCTATGATATATCACTACCCGTGTTCGCACGTCATAGCAGTTTGTATACGCAAAGTTATATCTAGCGAAGTTTTCATTCATCCGTGTTATTCCTTGGATAATTTGAAACGTACGTATGAAAAAAGTTTCTGTCCTGTAAAGGATAAATCACAATGGAGGCCACGCATAGAAATTTGTAATTACAATTTATTTCCTGGTGATAAACTTATAAGGACAAATGCTAACGGAAGGATGAAACGTGGAAGAAGGCAGGAGTTGCGAATCCAAAACAGTATGGACACCATGAACAAAGAAAAGCATGTAATGAATTGCAGCGTCTGCAAATTACCGGGACACACTAAACGAAAGTGCACACAAATGGGTGGAGACCGTTACAATGGACCGTAGTTTGGTTTATTTAGTTTGTTTTCATTTTGTTTATTTTATTTAGTTTGTTTTCATTTTGTTTATTTTATTTAATTTGTTTTCATTTTGTTTATTTTATTTAGTTTGTTTTATTTATTGTTGAGTAGTTGTAATGCTTAAGTTAAAACAATTTCAATAAACCATAAACCCTAAAAAATCTCACAAACAATCCGCAACATAATCAAATAAACCCCAAACACATAAACACATAAACCCCAAACACATAAACCCTAAATCACTAACATAAACCCTAAAACACATAAACACATAAACCCCAAACACATAAACCCTAACACGCAAAGTTATAAACCCTAAAACACTAACATAAACCCTAAACATCTCCGCCGCGTGCACCACGGCCACGTGCACCTCGGCCGCGTGCACCACGGCCGCGTCCTCTTCCTCTCCCTCTCGCCTGGTTCCGAGTCTGCATCTGAGTGAGCTGACTGACGTCTTCTCCTCCTTCCTCTCCTCCCGCATCCGCTCTCGGTTCGTTGAGCACCTCCCACTCAGTATCGCCGGGATACTCATTAAGCTGAGTACAAATTAGTTTTTGGCATCCCAACCATTTTCTGACGCCGTCCCGTACTTCCGCCCTCATATTTGCACCAAACTCTCGGAGCATTCTGAAACCTATGCGAGCTCCCTCCATGGCAGTTTGTGCCTTAAAATATTAAAAAAAAAATAAAAAATTTATAATTCTAAATTTAACTTTAAAAATATTACAAAAATTTACCGCTAATCTTTTTTCGGGGACCATGGGGCGGTATGTGCTCGAACCGTGTGAAATGGTGCTCTGCACCAACGGATCAGAATTCTGCCAATACCAGCTCATGTAACCATCATAATCCAGAGGGGTATACGGCTCCAGGGGCCCCATTTGCGAATACCAATACCATTTATCGTTCCAACGTGTAATCCAATTCTTGTGAATCTTACGCCAATCGTTCCCCTTAAAATTCGTCAGGTCGCGTAATTCTTTGTCGGCAATTTTGTCGGCTTCAGGTATTTCCGGGGGTATATTTTGCCGATACCCGAACTGTCGCATCACCCTCTCAGGACGATAACGCTCGACGATCCAGAAATAAATCAACGGCACACTGAGTAGTGCCGTTGTTCTTTCTTCCTGACAAATGGGCGGTAGCCGATCGCGGTATGGTTCGTAAGGTGCCCAAAAGATATCACTTTGAGGGATGCTGTCAAACATGTCGCGGTTCGCCCACAAATTAGTAATCGACGGATCCTCTTTAACTCTTGCATCTCTCCAGAGCATGCCAACCGTATCATTGTAATCCGGATCGTCGTAGATATTCAATCTTGCCGGGTTCAATGAAACTCTCGGTCTTCCGGTCGCAAAATGTTGCCAACCCCATAATTGTAATAATAAGATGCAACCTCCCATATTTTTCCGATCGGGACCTGTACTTTTGCACAGCTCTCTGTACAGGTATGCAAGTACCCCACTCCCAAATGCCCACTGATGCAAATTATTCATTTCTTGTAAAAGTACCAGCGGCATGAGCGAATAACAGTCCCCATTCGGATCCGTAAATAAAATGTCGGAAAAAAATCCGATCATGTAAGCTCTACAATATTGCTCGACTCATAATATGGGGGCATCACACTCCAAATCGGCAAAATTCTCCATGAACCATTTTTTTTTAACCAACACGTTGCTTTTCTTATTTCCTGCTCCTCTGAACATCTCTTGGGGGGGTGTTTTTCCGAGTAGTTCCCCGGCTTTATTTGCCCAATTAATACCGCTGTTCTTCACACAAAGGGGCTTGCCATCCACCCGCAACCCCAACAGGCATGAAACATCCTCTAACGTTATTGTCATTACTCCGTGTGGCATGTGGAACGTATGTGTCTCTTTTCTCCACCGTTCCTGCAGAGCGGTTATCAGTATGCCATCGATTGGTACATAACCGATTCTCTGCGTTTGTAACAAACACTCACTCGCAAAATATGGCTCGAACTGAACATTCCATGGCACCTGCGGAAACGAAACATATAAGTAAATTATTTTTACATAATTAAATAAATAGATATATAGAAATAATTTTATATACAATACATTAATATGATGTTGCCTGTATCGGAAACCCCCTTTCGCTTTAGCCTTGGTGTTGTCCGGTTGGCTGAAACATACGGTTCTGTGATCATCCTGGAATTCGTTCAGCGGACGATATACCGGACCTTCTGGCTCAACTATAGGAGCCTTCCCCCGATCCGCACGACTCGATCCGCCCTGACTAGATCCGCCCCTAGATGACATCCCTATATAAATTTTATTTTTTAAATATAAATAATAATTAAACAATTACTATAAATAAATTACTTCAATCTTTTTTTAATATAAACAAATTATTTCACTCTTTTTTTTAATAGGAATAATACTATATAGTCAAAAATAAAAACCTAACAAATCACTATAAATAAATATATTACTAAACAAATATATATTATATTTTTTTCTTAAAATAACTACATATTGAAAATTAATTATTAAATATTTTCAAACCGAATAAAATTGATAAAAATATCCCTATAAAATTAATAAGTAAACAATATATTTGTACATAACTAAATAAACATACTATTTAACACAAAAATAAGCAAATTGCTTCATTCTATTTTTTTTAATACAAAAAATTGTATATATTAAAAAAAACCATACACAATTACTATAAATAAATATATTACTAAATAAATATATATTATATTTTTCTTTACAATAACTAAGTAATAAAAAATAATTACAAATTTTTTTCATACCGAAAAAAAACCATACACAATTACTATAAATAAATATATTACTAAATAAATATATTACTAAATAAATATATATTATATTTTTCTTTACAATAACTAAGTAATAAAAAATAATTACAATATTTTTTTCATACCGAATAAATTTGACGATAAATTAACTTCCTTCTTCTTCTTCTTCTTCTTCTCCTCCTCCTTCTTCTTCTTCTTCTTCTTCTTCTTCTTCCTCTTCTTCTTCTTCTTCTTCTTCTTCTTCTTCTCTAAACAAATCAACAAAAATTCAAACAAATTTCAATACTATCAACCTATTTAAACTAATTTCAAACTAATCTCACTAAATCCATACCTATTTCGCACTAATTTCACTCAATCAAAACTTATTTCAATTCAACCAAATCAACAAAAGCAACTAATCAAAACTCAAAATCAAACAAAATAACTTACATATTTCTTCTTCTTTCTAACTTCTCCTCCTCTTCCTTTAATTTCTCCCCTCTTTCTCCTTTCAATCCTCCAAAATTGCCAGAAATTTCGCCCCCAAATTTTTCTCTCTTTTTTCCGAACGGACGGGTAGGGTTTAAATTAGGGTTGGACGGGTTTAAATTGGGGTTTAAAAAAACGCAGTGGGAAGTTCCGCCAGACCCTTTGGCGGAACTAGCTATTTCTAGCTAGTTCCGCCAGACCCCCACTGGCGGAACTAGCTAGTTCCGCCAAAGGCTCTGGCGGAACTAGCTAGTTCCGCCAAAGGATCTGGCGGAACTAGACCCTTTTTTTGGACTTTTTGGGTCAGATTGTAAGTTGGGAAAATGGTCTAGTTCCGCCAGACCCACTGGCGGAACTAGCTAGTTCCGCCAGAGGATCTGGCGGAACCATTATTTTCCTCATTTTTGGGCCAATTTCACCGTCTAAATTGGGCCAAAACTAAATTTTACCTAGTTCCGCCAGTGGGTCTGGCGGAACTAGGCTTTTTCATTAATTAAGGCTGTTTAAGGGTGCCAAATGGCCGAGATTACCCAAAAAAAAAAAATCCCTAGTTCCGCCAGACCCTCTGGCGGAACTACTTCAGTTCCGCCAGAAGGTCTGGCGGAAGTGCTACCTACCCAAATATTTTGAAAATCATGCTATCTGATTAAATATTCTTCAAAATAGTGCTACTGTTCAAAAAAATTCGTTAAAACAAGACGCACAAGCCTTTCAATAAAAAAAAAACTCTTTGATTTTCCTGTTTTCACTAAAGCTTGACATAATTCCGAAATAGTAGATAAATCCTTTAATTCAAGACTATTCTTCACGTCAATCTCATAATGCCGCATTGGTATCTTAAAAGAGCTATTTCATGCTCAGAAAAATCCATAAGATAAAATTTATTGGCTAACTTGTATATGTCATCAACGTTAAATGACATGTAAGAATCTTTTGGATCTAACACATTACTCAAAATAAGGAGTTCCGTTGTTTGCGCACCGAATATATTATTTAGCTATTGTATTTGTTGATCTATTGCGCCTATAAAAATATCAACACAGTAGTGGTGCTCAATCGTGATTTTATCCTGTGCTCGACGAGAACTAATTACATCCGAGTATAGGGATTAATTACTACAATCAGATCTGATGGCTTGCTTCTGTAGCGCGTGAGAAGTAACAAACCGTTGGATGTGCCCACAAAACGACAGTTGTCTCGATTTACTTGGCAAAAAGTTCTTCCAGAGCCTGACATAACAACACAGCACATCGGAATGTACATTTTTTATTTTTGATTAAGCAGAATATACATTTGTTACATTAAAACAAACAAAATTAAAATGTCATTATTTTGAAAATGTTTGGAAAATAAATATAGAACCAAACCTGGTATGCTGATGTTGATAGTACATGTACTTTTCTTGCGTATATTTGAGAGGAGTAGTACATTGGGATAGCGTTTGAAATTCTTCCAAAACTCGGAGTTGCTTAGAATTTCATGCCATTGCTTGGAGAGAGTGAAGAATCGGATTGCCGGGGTAGTAGGCAATTTTGAGAGTATGTTGTAAATACTATCATTACGGAGATATGGTCTCGTGTCGATGATTTCCTTCCATTTATGCACTACCAAATTAATGAGAGAAAAATAAAAATCCTAATTTTTGCTAATTAGCATTGATATGTGTCATGTAGAATTGAAGCGGTTAAATTTGATTTAAATCTATCCTTATTGAGATTAAGCAATGCTGGTTTTGTTAATAAGAGGCTTGAAGAAAGACATACTTGGTATTGAGTGGAGCTTGATCATGAGTCAAAAATGGCATCAATAAAACAGAGAATAAAAAAGTGAGATGTTAAGGAATAGATAATTCTTCCAAAATAAGTTATTATTATAACGACCTATATTCTTTTATTAGCTGTAACTTTAAATTAATGTTTTGACATTTGACTCTTTTGTAACAGTAGATTTGTGTATATTGAAATTTGCAGTACGTTTAACATGAGGCCTGCTAAGTTGAATCAACTCTATATAATCCATGCAACAAAAAGGTATACCATTATGTATCTAAAGATGTATTAATATATATCTAAAAACAATATCAGTATAAATATACAATATAAAAATTTAACCATATAACACATGCATCCTATATGTTTGAACTTAATTCCACCATTTCATACATACACAACAAAAATGGTGGATTGTGTCACAACAAAGTATTGTATTATACTCAAAATATTGGAGCTCAAGCTCATATGCATTTCACACAATGATAAATACTTCCTAAGTTCCTTTCATCTTTTCGATTAATTCTTGTTCGCTTGATCGCCCTTCGCAAATCGGCCTTTAATCCTCAACCGTCCATCCGCCCGAACTTTTCGCGATTCATATCGAGCCAACTTATCGTACCTACATTTTATCATCACAAAATTCAACATCAATACAAAATTCAACTTGGCTTTAATATCTTGTAATGTTGACTGAATCTGAACAATTATTATGCTACTTCTGTGAAAACATATTCATTAAACTGACCTTCTTGTCTTTCTTTTCTCTTTGTATCTTGAGATAACTGAGTCTCTATCAGGGCAAACAAAATCAGGTCCATTTTTTACCGGTAAAACATGTATCGTCTCCTTAAGTTCTCCTTCTTTCATATTATTTTCGTAATTTTCACTCGCGCAAATTTCGTTCATTTCAACAAAATTCATCATGTTCGCGTCAGGAGAGCTGACTAGATACTGATCTTGCGAAACTTCCATATTTTGAAAATTATTATTTGTCACGTAAGAATCATTAGGATTCCATTTCCTTTCCCGTGTAGAAAAAAAAAATTCTATGTTATTACAATGGTAGGTGGAATTTTGGAAGGATATATATATATGAAATTTTACCAACATTCTAAATTCTCTATTACCTCATTATTTGGCACCGTGACAGATGAAGAATCAAAACTCGCATCTGGATTATAATTCCCTTGAAATTGAGAGTGACTTGAATCCCAAGAGAATAAATTGGAAATCGGCTCCAAATCCTCAACTGAATTGCTGTTCATAGAACTCTCAGAATTTATTAACTCTTGCAACTGGTGAAGAATCTCATCCTTGTATTTTCCACAATATGAATTCCTCTGTACCATTTATAATAACCATAATTAGTAATTAGTAATTTGAAATACACAAAATACAACTTTTTCTTTACTATATAGCCAAAGATAAAAAAAAAATATAATTTGAAAAATAAACATATAATAACAAAAGAAAAAGAAACCTTTCGTAAAGGAGGAGTTTGTAGAGGATGAAAGCCATGGCAAGCTGTAGTGGGCACAATCAATTATTTCTCAATGTTGAAAGCAATAATTTTGTACTCGTTACTAAATTCAAAGCATTTAAGTTATCTTGAGATTTTCGTTGAAAATCTCTACACACTAGCTCAGTGAAACCCATAATTTCTTTTAAGACATGAAGAATAAACACAAATTCAAATGATTTTAACGCTTTAAGAGAAGTTCTAGCATTTGCACGTGTAGAATAAGAACCATCACCGGCAATATTTTCTAGAACGTTACAAGTTGGACCAAATAATTTTATTAAACTACAAATAGATTTGAAATGAGAACTCCACCTTGTATCACCGGCTCGTTGTAAATTGCGGAGTTGGTTTAAGCCACTTTCCGTTTCTACCACTTCAATTTCAATTAAACGTGCGATATCTGAAACTTGTTCTTCTTGTAATTCATCACTACGTTTCGTGGATGAAAACTACATTAATAATAAATGATAATTGTTGAAAGAATGCATAAATGTCGGGCACTTCTCGCGAGGAAGCAACAAGAGCTAATTGCAATTGGTGACCTAATCAATGAACATAATATGCGCACGAACATTCTTGAAGTATTAAAACTTGCAAGCCATTCCACTCGCCACGCATATTACTTGCATCATCGTAGCCTTGGCCTCGAATGTTTCGAGCAAAAAGGTTGTGTTGAGATAGAACATTCAAAATACTTTCTTTTAGAGTTAGCGAAGTAGTATTTTTGACATGCACTAAATCTAAAAATCGTTCTCGAACAAATCCATTTTTATCCACAAATCTTAAAACAATTGCCATTTGCTCTCTTTTAGATTCATCTCTAGTTTCATCAACAATCAAGCAAAATTTTGCTTCTCCAATCTCCTCACGAATGGAGATTGAACATTTTTGGCAAAATATTCTAATATTTTTTTTTGAATTTTTGGTGAAGTATAAATTGCATTTTTGGATTATTTTTCAAGATAACTTTATTTACTTCCTCACTATATGATGCTAAAAATTCTACCATTTCAAGAAAGTTATTTTTGTTTATAGAATTCGAGCTTTCATCATGCCCTCTAAATGCACAAGCTTAAAAAGTAAGCCAATGAACAACATCTATAGATGTTTTAAGGCGTAATCTACCATCTAAAATTTCTTTGTTTGTGTGCTTTTCTATAACTTGTTGAATATTTCTTGATCGATTTTTCAAACTATCATAACATCCAAGAGAAGTATTATGAGCCGAATTAGTATGTTTTCCAATATGTAATAGAAATGCACAATCCTTCCCACCAACTTTTTTCCAAGTTTCGAATCCATTTGTCGTGAATGTATCTGACCCAGCTTTCCCCATCGGCTTCATTGAAAATAAATAACAAGGAAAACAACAGGCTTAATGTGTATAAGGTGAGTATTCTAACCACAAAAAATTTGTGTACCAATTAGATTTAAATCGACGCGGATGATTTTCAGGACCAATAAACTTAAATTCGCAATCGGTAGGTTGATATGGACCGAGCTTAATATACGCCAGGCACGCTAAATCTTGTTTATTAACCGGATATTACCAAATTTGAATTCGTTTACCGGGATCCCGTTCTATGGTGATTGGGCCATCATCCAAATTAACCTCAATTGTAGTGGTGTTTGGAATTTGAGATTGTTGATGATTAGAAGGTAATGTAATTTGGGCACTAATTGTTTCATTCTCTCGAATTATTGTGGTATCATGAGGTGTAATACTTGAAGGGGAAATATTTGTTCCATTAGCTTGGAAATTAATATTACTTTTCTTGAAAAAATCATCTATTTTTCGTTTAGACATAATTTGATCTAGAAAAAATATAGAACAATATAAGATAAATTTGTACCTAATTAATAATTAAAAATACACAATCTATAATAAAAAAATTAACCTAAATAAATTGAAAAAAATAAATTCTCACCTGAGATTTGGTCTCTAAAAAGAAGACAATAAGGAGATAGATATCAATACTTATTAATCAAAGAGGAAAGGGCATGTGCAGTGTGCTGTAGCTTGGCTTAAAAAAAAATTGTAGACAATGGTCAATGGGCTGGGGACCTTAGGGTTAGTGCGGCTGGAAGAGAAGGAAGTATAAAATATTTCTAAATGTGATAAAGGTCCCATGTTTGATGATTTATTAGAGTAGGTCTATTATTTTATTTTTAATTCAGCCCAAAGCCCAAATTCTCTGCACAAAATAAACTACAAAGTCATAAGGGGGGCAAATAATACCTGCTATGAGCAGAAATATTATTTCTATTTCTAGTCTAGCTTTGGATGGTTATAAATTTATTATTTAGAATAATAATTGTTCTATCTTAAAGGATAATCTCTTCTATGGAAATATTCTATTAGAAAGAGGTCTTTATGTACTAGATCTTAAGAAAGAGAATTATAAATCCATCTATAACATTAATACTAAATGATTTAAACCAAATGACTCGAATCCGATATACCTCTGGCATTGTCGCTTGGGCCATATAAATGAGAAACACATTTCTAAACTCCACTCTCATGGACTTTTAGACTCATTTGATTGGGAATCATTTGAGATATGCGAATCTTGTTTACTTGACAAGATGACTAAGAAATCCTTCACAAAAGTTGGTGAAAGGGTAAGTGACTTATTAGGACTCATGCATACTGATGTATGTGGACCAATGAGTACACCGGCTAGAGGTGGGTATCAGAACTTCATAACCTTTATGGATGACTTCAGTAGATATGGCTATGTCTACCTAATGAAGCATAAGTCTGAATCCTTTGAAGTGTTCAAGGAATTTAAGAATGAAGTACAAAATCAACTTGGAAAGAAGATTAAAGCACTTCGATCTGATCCAGGAAGCGAATATCTGAGTCAGAAATTTGAGGATCATCTCAGAGAATGTGGAATAGCTTCACAATTGACTCCACCAGGAACTCCTCAATGGAATAGAGTGTCTAAAAGGAGGAATCGAAGGTTCGATTGACGATGAGTCAAACGAATCTTCCAACGTCTTTCCGGGGTTATGCTCTTGAGACAGCTGTATTCGTACTGAACAAGATTCCGTCAAAGGCGGTTCAAAATACACCATATGAGATATGGGCGGGGAATATCCCCAAGTTGTCTTTTCTTAAGATTTGGGGATGTGAGGCTTATGTCAAACGTCAAGCTTGCGATAAACTCGGACCCAAGTCTGATAAGTGTCCGTTCATGGGATATCCTAAAGAGACAAGGGGATATTACTTTTACAATCCAACGAAAAACAAAGTGTTTGTTACCTGCAATGATGCTTTCTTAGAAAGAGAATTTGTCTCCATGAGAAGTAGTGGGAGTAAAGTACAACTCGAAGAAATTCGAGACTCACCTACAGTTACAAAACCTGTGATGGAAGACCAAACAAGCTCTCAAAGAGTTGGCGAGCTTGAAACACAACAGACTCAACGTAGATCTAGTAGGATTTGTCATGAGCCCGAGAGATACGGATTTCTCGTGTCTAATGATGATGATGTGACATTCATAGATGATGAACCCACATCCTACCAAGAGGCTGTGAAGAGTCCTGACTCTCAGAAATGGTTAGAAGCCACGAGAGCCGAGATTCAATCCATGCAGGACAATCAAGTTTGGAATTTGTATGATTCATCCGAAGGCTTGAAGACCATCAGATGTAAGTGGGTCTTTAAGAAGAAGACCGATGTGGATGAAAAGGTACAAACCTACAAAGTAAGGCTTGTGGCGAAAGGTTTCAAACAAGTTCATGGTATTAACTATGGAAACTTTCTCACATGTAGCTATGCTTAAATCCATAAGAATTCTATTAGCCATAGCAGCATATTATGACTATGAAATATGACAAATGGATGTCAAACCAGATTTTCTAAACGGTAATCTTACCGAGGACATGCATATGATGCAACCCGAGTGTTTTGACGATCCCAAGAATTCTGGTAAGGTTTGCAAGCATCAGAAATTCATCTATGGATTGAAGCAGGCATCTCGAAGCTGGAACCTTCATTTTGATGAAGTTATCAAAAGTTTTGATTTTACCAAAAGTGAAGGTGATCCTTGTGTTTATATGAAGTTCAGTGGGAGCACAATAGTAATGCTGGTGCTTTATGTAGATGGCATATTACCAATGGGAAATGACATCCCAACATTATTGAATGTCAAGAAATGGTTGGGAGATAATTTCTCGATGAAAGTTCTAGGAGAAGCTTCCTATGTGCTAGAAATCAATCTCTATAGAGATTGATCTAAAAGGCCTATAGGTCTGAGCCAAAATACATATATAGACAAGGTCATGAAACGGTTCAGAATGCAAGAATCCAAGAAAGAATTTTTGCACTTGTCACTGGCCTCTCAGTAAGACACAGTGTCCTACAAGTGATAAGGAGAGAAAGCTCGTGGAAAGGATCACGTATGCTTCGGCTATATGATCTTTCATGTATTCCATGATATATACTAGTCCAGATGTGTCATACTCATTGAGCGCAACAAGCAGGTTTCAGGTGAAAGGCACTGGATAGCTGTTAAAAGAAAAGTACTTACGAAGAACTAAGGACCTATTCCTAGTCTATGAAGGTCCGGAAGGCGAGCTCGTTGTAAAGGGTTACACCGACGCAAGCTTCCAGACATATTCGGACGACTTTAGATCGTAATCAGGTTATTTATTTTGCCTGAATGGAGGCGCAGTGACATGGAAGAGTTCCAAACAATGTACTGTAGCAGATTCTTCAATGGAAGCAGAGTATATAGAACCTGTTTGGATAAAGAACTTTTTGGAGAAGCTAAGAGTAGTTCCGAGCATCTCGGAAACCATGGATCTATGTTGTGACAACAACGGAGTGATCGCACAAGCAAGGGAACCGAGATCTCACGAAAGGTCCAAGCACATACTGCGACGCTTCCATCTGATCAGGGAGATCATATGAAGGGGTGATGTTAAAATGTGTAGAGTGCCATCGGACGATAATGTCGCTGATCCATTAACTAAACCACACCCGCAAGCGAAGCATGAGGGTTATGTCAGGTCTATGGACATAAGATGCTTAGAGTTGGCCTAGTGCAAGTGAGAGACTGTAAGATTAGTGCCCTAGGCCAAACATATTTTGTGTTAGGAAATGGATTATGTATTAAGATATTATTATTTATTCAATAAAGGCTGTTTCTTATATATCTGTGTGTATAAGTTGTGAATGTGCATTTACATATCTTATGTCAACCATGAATGACACTTCGGATTCACGTAATCAGAATACGTGATTCTGATAGTAGAAATGTAAACCAACGAATGACATTCTAAACTATTCCTAATGATATGTAGGATATTTATAAAGATAAACATACTTCATGTAAGAAGCTACATATCCATACTAGTATATTTGCAGGCTGGATGATCATGTTCTGCTGATCATGGACATATAGATGTCAAGTCTGAAATATAGGTACGTGTTAGAGAACACGTACTGGACTGACCACACTATGAGAATATGCATGGCATATGTCATTAGTGATTCTCATATGAATAGTGTGCTTGTTCCGATGACCTGAGGTCACCATGGTTTCCTGTATGTGGAACTGCATATTTTAATATGATTCTACGTCATCCATAATGGGATGATCATTAGGGTCATCGTTAGGTATGCACTGAATCATGACGAAGATTGTGAGTGACCAAGATGAGATTTGTTCCTCTCATCAAGAGGGAGATATCTCTGGGCCTCCTGATGAACTAGGACTGAAGAAAATGCATGGCCATGCTCAAAATAGATTAACATGTGTTGTTAATATCATTTTGTATTTACTCAGTCTAATTCTCAATCAGGAAAGAGATTTTGATCAAACTCAAGGATCACATATTACCGTGACTTGTGATCAGGACATATATCGTATAAAAAAAGAATAAGCAAACGTCTATTCATATAGGTTTATGGTCGCTGATCATAGGATGATTGATTATGCATAATCAATACACTTCTGTTCTGAACGGAAGGTGCCAGTTTCTTAGCAGCCAAGTTTTTGCAGTTTTGGAAACTATATTCCGTTATGAACTGAAGGGTTCCGTTCTTAACGGAATATGCGCAGACAATTACATTTTCAGTTATGGTAACTGAGCAATCATTCACCTCCCTCTCTAGTATAAATAGAGATGCAGCCCCTCTCAATTTTACACATAATTCTCAAGCCTTAGAGGCCGTCGTGATACATAAATAAAGAGAGAGTTTCGTGAGGTATTTTCGGAAAGTATTTCTGGACCCGTCTAGCCGAATCCGGTAATTCCGTGTGTCCGAAATTCGCATGGATACGAGTAGAGATCTTCTACTTTGGAGATAACTAAGTGGTCAATTCTTCATCCCTAGGAAGAGCAAGGAGGTTCGCGGAGTTGAGCTTCAGGAAAGAGAATGTTACAAGTCAGAATCATTCAGACCTATATCTGTTCTCCGTCTCGCGGATCAGGAAGATCCGAAGTATAAATTTTAATAGCTAATCTCGTACTTTTATTTCTTAAACGATGATCCTAGAGAGGGTTGAACCTGTAGGCTCCGCTGCGCATGTAACATACATGGCTATGGGTTTCCCAACACATTTGTCCAACCAGAATCGTGTATTTTTTCCATCCCCCAATTTCGGCCGAGCTCGACTGCTAAATTTTGGGAGTAGGGTTGCTAAGTCATTAATGAAGAAGCTTTTATGGGTGCATGCCCATGGGTTACATACAAAGGATCATTTTTGAAACCGGTTTGGAATCGGGCAAAGAAAAGCGTCAACCAACTTCGCTTTTGATCATCACGGATTAAGCGTAATCCGAAGGTACAAAGTTATGAAATTTTCTTTGATTTAATTGTAATTCACGTATCCTTCTTTTGGGTTTCGAATTCGATTTTGTTTCGTTTATGTTTTTCCGCTGCGTTATGAACGGTAGAAACCCAACAGTGGTATCAGAGCCAAGTGAATTCCAATTAAATTAAGACGGATAAACCATTTTCGAAATATTTCTTTTGGCGTTGTTTTTTTCAATTGTTGAATTTTGGTCATGAACGGTTGCGATTTCATGAAAGGATGCGACTTCATGAAAGGGTGCATGTGATGTATCTTGATTATGAAGGTTGCAATTTCATGAAAAGGTGCGACTTCATGAAAGGGTGCATGTGATGTATCTTGTTTATGAAAGGGTGCGACTTCATGAAAGGGTGCATGTGATGTATCTTGTTTATGAAAGGGTGCGACTTCATGAAAGGGTGCATGTGATGTATCTTGTTTATGAAAGGGTGCGACTTCATGAAAGGGTGCATGTGATGTATCTTGTTTATGAAAGGGTGCGACTTCATGAAAGGGTGCATGTGATGTATCTTGTTTATGAAAGGATGCGACTTTATGAAAGGGTGCATGTGATGTATCTTGATTATGAAAGGGTGCTTTGGGTATGTCATGAAGGGATGCATGTGATGTATCATAACCTTCGGATGGGTGTCTAAATTTTATGAAAAAAAAAGGTGCGAAACTACGTATATGATACACTAAATAAATTTCGAAAGGATGTATTCAACACATCAAGTTTTTTAAAAGAAATTTTGAGTTTCGGCACCGTGTGATCCCCGTTTTCGAAAGGATGTATTCACCGCGGGATCCCCGAACCCCGCACTCACGCATAGATTAATCGTAGGCCCCGAATTTCATATTCATAACGCCTTATACATATTTCGTAAAATGGTTTTCAAGTACAACATAATGCATATAACATGGCCAAGTAGATATGTGATGTGTGATGAATGATTGTGATTTGTGTGTGATGATGTGATGTGTGTAATATATGTATGTATGTAAAAACGGGCATGGTTCCGTTCTTGGTTGATGTGATGTAATTTATTTTGATGGTTAATTGTAACGGGCATGGTTCCGTTTATATTACATGTAATATAACTACCACGATCATACACATCATGGAGATGAAGGAGTTCACCGTCCACCTCATACACATCATGGAGATGAAGGAGTTCATCAATGCCTTGTGGTTGAATGTATCTTAGGAAATGATCTTAATGATTGGCTCATTTAGATCATCAAGGCCATGTTATATCATATCATATTTATTTTATCTGTGCATGTGATGTTCTGTGATGAAATACATGATAAAATAAAACAAAAGATTAAACATAACAATCCCTCATATAATATTGAATCATAGAAATGCCTCCCATGTATCTATACTTATTATCCCTTCGATCATGCAAAATTTGGGTATGCCAAAGCATAGTGAATTAGCATAATCTTAGGGTGATAAGAAGCGAGAAATGGTGATTCTCGATATTTAGACATGGTTAGATTCAACTGAACTATCAAATCAGATTTGGGTTCGGGGCATATGATAGGATGCATACGCCGAGCATATGATGCTCATCCTATGGATTAATCAAGAGTTGTATGAGATACAATTGGAAACGTTCCTACCTAAATAATCAGATTCTAGGCGATGAGCCAAAGCTCACTTGGAACTTGATGAAATATGGATCTTGGCCTACTATGAAATTTAAAGTTCAAATTTCCGAATCAATACATTTGAGGGTTATTGATTTGAATAAAATAGTGGGAGTTAAAATTGTATTAAAATATCTCAAATCACATATTAATATAAACCTGCATTTAAATTCTGTGTAGAAAATGGCAACAAACAACACATCAACTTTAACATTGCGATCCGTCCTTGAGAAGGACAAACTCAATGGGAAAAATTTCCTCGACTGGCATCGAAATTTGAGAATTGTTCTCAAACAAGAAAGGAAGAACTATGTCCTTGAAAGGGCCATTCCTAACCAACCCGCTAATGATGCTGATCAAGAAGTGATAAACACTTATACCAAGCATACAAGCGACTCTAATGACGTGACATGTCTCATGTTAGCCACCATGGATGCCGATCTTCAAAAGCAGTTTGAAAATTTAGAGGCATTTGCAATGTTGGCACAACTCAAGGAAATGTTCCAAGAGCAAGCTAGAAATGAGAGGTATAATGCACATTGTGCATTAGCAAGTTGTAAGATGGTTCCCAACTCCTCGGTGAGTGCTCATATTCTGAAAATGAAAGGGTACCTTGATCAACTTGAGAAACTAGGGGCAAAGGTTGGCGATGAGATGGCCACCGATTTGATCCTTAGGTCTCTTCCTCCGAATTTCAAGCCATTTATAATGAACTATAATATGCATAACATGGACAAGAGTATCACGGAGTTGCACGGCCTGCTGAAGAACTTCGAGGGGACTATGAAGACAAATGTTGTCAACGATGTTCTCTTGGTTCAGAAAGGCAAGGGTCAAAAGAGAAAAATTCAAGGGCAAAGTCAAAGGAAAAGGTAAGGGCAAGGTGTTGTCCGAACCTAAGAACAAGAAACCCAAGGAGAGTGTTTGTTTCTTCTGCAACAAACCAGGCCATTGGAAAAGAAATTGCCAGGCATACTTGGAGGATCTAAAGAAGAAGAAGAAGAAGAGTAGTGAGACTACTACTTCAGGTATTAATGTTATTGAAATTAATTTATCTACTTCCTCATCTTGGGTATTAGATACCGGATGCGGTACTCACATTTGTAATAATGTGCAGGGGCTGCAAAGGAGTAGAAGATTAGCGAAAGGTGAAGTTGACCTGCGGGTGGGAAATGGAGCAAGAGTTGCTGCATTAGCCGTGGGCATTTATTTATTATCTTTACCTTTTGGACTTGTAATAAATTTAAATAATTGCTACTATGTACCTGCTGTGAACAGGAATATTGTATCTGTGTCGAGATTGGTTTTGGATGGTTTTAAGTTTGTTATTGAGAATAATAACTTTACCATAAGTAAAGAAAACATTTTCTATGCGAATGGTCAATTAGAAAATGGTCTTTACGTTTTAAATCTTGATCATGAACATTACAAGTCTATCTATAGCATTAATACAAAGAGATTTAAATCTAATGATTTGAATCCGACATATTTCTGGCATTGTCGCTTAGGACACATAAATAAGAAACGCATTTCTAAACTCCACCAATATGGACTTTTAGACTCATTTGATTTAGAATCATTTGAGACGTGCGAATCTTGTTTATTAGGTAAGATGACAAAGGCTCCTTTCACAAAGAGAGGTGAGAGGGCAAGTGAGTTATTGGATCTCATACATACAGATGTATGCGGACCAATAAGCACACCAGCTAGAGGTGGTTTTCGATACTTCATTACTTTTACTGATGACTTAAGTAGATATAGATATGTTTACTTAATGAAACATAAATCGGAATCTTTTGAATTGTTCAAAATTTTCAAGAGTGAAGTAGAAAACCAATTAGGTAAGAAAATAAAAGCACTTCGATCAGATCGAGGTGGCGAATATTTAAGCCTAGAGTTTGAAGATCATCTTAAAGATTGTGGAATAGTTTCACAACTTACTCCTCCTGGAACACCTCAATGGAATGGTGTCTCGGAAAGGAGAAACCGAACTTTATTAGATATGGTTCGGTCTATGATGAGTCAAACAGATCTTCCGATATCCTTTTGGGGTTATGCCATTGAGACTGCCGCGTTCATACTAAACAGAATTCCATCAAAAGCTGTTCAAAAGACTCCATATGAGTTATGGACTGGGAGGAGTCCCACATTGTCTTTTCTAAAGATTTGGGGTTGTGAAACTTATGTGAAGCGTCAAATTTCTGACAAGTTAACACCGAAATCTGATAAATGCTTATTTGTGGGATATCCTAAAGAAACTAAAGGATATTATTTTTACAACCCATCCGAGAACAAAGTGTTTGTTGCTCGAAATGGTTTCTTTTTGGAAAGAGAATTTATTTCTAAAGGAACTAGTGGGAATAAAGTACACCTTGAAGAAATTCAAGATCCACTAATTAGCAATGAACAGCCATTGGAAGATCCACTAGTCTCTTCAAGAGTTGACGAGTCCGGTCTTGAAACACAAGATGCTCCTCGTAGATCTGGTAGAGTTCGTCACGAGCCCGAGAGATATGGATTTCTCGTGACTGATGATAAAAATGTGGCGCTCATAGATGATGAACCCACATCTTACCAAGAAGCTATGAAGGATCCTGATTCTCATAAATGGTTAGAAGCCATGAAAACTGAGATGCAGTCCATGTACGATAATCAAGTTTGGAACTTAATCGATTCACCTGAAGGTTCTAAGACCATTGGGTGTAAATGGGTTTTCAAAAAGAAAACTGACATGGACGGAAATGTGCACACCTATAAAGCGAGACTTGTTGCAAAAGGTTTCCGACAAACTCATGGTATAGACTATGACGAAACTTTCTCACCAGTTGTCATGCTTAAATCGATTAGAATTCTGCTTGCCATAGCTGCATATTATGACTATGAGATATGGCAAATGGATGTCAAAACAGCTTTTCTTAATGGAAATTTACTCGAGGATGTGTATATGACACAACCCGAGGGTTTTGTAGATCCTCAGAATTCGGGAAAGGTTTGCAAATTGCAACGATCCATTTACGGATTAAAGCAAGCATCTCGGAGTTGGAATCTTCGTTTTGATGAAGTAATCAAAGGTTTTTGTTTTATCAAAAATGAAGATGAACCTTGTGTTTACAAGAGGATTAGTGGGAGCGCAATAGTTTTTCTAGTACTTTATGTAGATGATATATTACTCATTGGAAATGACATTCCGACTTTAACAAATGTTAAGACATTTTTAGGAAAGTCTTTTGCAATGAAGGACCTAGGAGATGCCGCTTAGATACTCGGCATTAAGATCTATAGAGATAGATCTAAAAGGCTCATAGGTCTAAGTCAAAGTACCTACATCGACAAAGTGTTGACAAGATTTCGAATGGAAGATTCGAAAAGAGGTTTCATACCAATGTCACATGGCATAAAATTGAGTAAGACTCAACGTCCTGATAATCAGGAAGAACGAAATCGCATGAATAAAATTCCGTATGCTTCGGCTATTGGATCTATCATGTATGCCATGCTTTGTACTAGACCGGATGTATCATATGCATTAAGTGCAACTAGCAGATATCAATCTGATCCCGGTGAAAGTCACTGGACAGTGGTCAAGAATATTATGAAGTACTTGAGAAGAACTAAAGATTCATTCTTGGTTTATGGAGGTTTTGAAAGTGAGCTAGTTGTAACAGGTTACACGGACTCAAGCTTTCAAACCGACAATGATGATTTTAGATCGCAATCTGGTTATGTATTTTGTTTGAATGGAGGTGCAATAAGTTGGAAAAGTTCCAAACAGGACACTGTAGCGTATTCTACGACAGAAGCGGAGTACATAGCAGCTTCAGAAGCAGCTAAGGAAGCAGTTTGGATGAAGAAGTTCATTGAAGAACTCGGTGTGGTTCCTAGTATCGCAAATCCTGTGGATCTTTATTGTGACAACAATGGGGCAATCGCGCAGGCAAAGGAACCAACATCGCATCAGAGAACCAAACACATACTTCGACGTTTCCATTTGATCAGAGAGATCATTGCGAGAGGAGATATTAAAATATGCAGAGTTGATAGTGATGATAATGTTGCCGATCCGTTGACTAAACCACTTTCTCAAGCAAAGCATGAGGGTCATGCTAGGTCGATGGGTATTAGATACTTGTTAGATTCGGCCTAGTGCAAGTGGGAGATTGTTAGTAGTATGCCCTAGGCCAATATATTTGAGACCTAGATGTATGAATTGTGTTAAACAAACATTGTGTTTATTTAGAGATATTTTATATAATAAATGCGTATTGGTTATTTTATTCTTATTACTAAAATGAACCTTGAATATGATATTCAGCTTTATATCATCAAAGTATGTGACTTTGATAGTAAAACTATAAAGTATTATGAATGATATTCTAAACCGTCCCTGATCATTTATAGGATGTTTGTGAGACAGACATACTTTATGATAAGCTATAAATGTACATCAGTATGTTAGTTGACTGATGGTCACGTTTTACTGATCATGAATAAGAGTTATTAAGTCATTAACATAAGTATATGTTAGAGACCATACACTGGATTGACCCACCGTGAGAATACTACGTGGTTCGTGTCATTAGTTATTCTCAGTAAAGAATGTATCTGTAATCCTTAGACTTGAGATTATCTCAGTTTCCTACATGAGAAATTTCATACTTTAATATAATCTGACGTCGTCTTTAACCGGGCGGTCATAAAGATTATAATTAGGTATATAATGAATCATGCAGAGGAAAGAGTTTAATTAAGATAGGATTTGTTCCTCTCATAAATTGAGAGAGATATCTTTAGGCCTCTTGATGATTTGATTGAAGAAACGCACGGCCGTGCTCAAATGAATTAATAAAGAGTTATTAATGTCAGTTCATGTTCAATCAAATTCGGTGTCAAGAAATATTTATCGACCAACATAAGGTTGACACATACCATGCCTTATGGACGATATAGATATCGTGTAACAAAGGGATACAATGCATGACATAAATTAGGTTTGATCGAATCATCTATATTTGCTTAATTTGGGTAATCATGATGTCTTGCTAGAGGCCGCTCATGATTTATAATCCGTTGTGATTATTGCCAACATTAAGTAAACCTACAGGGTCACACACAAAGAACAACGATTGAGACGTACACAGAAAAATCATGACTTATGTGATAAGTTGTATGGAAAGCTATATAGTCAAGTGACATATCCAATCCTACATCTTATATGATAAGGTGTGTTGCACATATGGTTACATAGTTACCATGCACATAGGATATGAAACTGATGGACTATGTAAGCACAAGAGACACCCCAAAATCTGTGGAGGTATCATAATATTTTCGGCAAAAATTTTGTGACAAAAAAAGAGAGAAAAATCCGAAAATTATTCACTTGTTATTTTCTGTGAGAGAAATGAAGAACGGATACTAGCATATATCGTTCTTTATCCGTTCAAAGGGGTTGTTCGTGTGGATACCGGTAGAGGACGAAGCGAAGTGCGGCGTCTTTGTGATTCGGGTTGAAACCGTGATTTGTTTGGAGAATCGGTTTGCTTGGAGATCGGTTTGTTGGACCGGTTAGGCGAAACATACAAAGGATCATTTTGGAAACCGGTTTGGAATCGGGCAAAGAAAAGCGTCAACCAACTTCGCTTTTGATCATCACGGATTAAGCGTAATCCGAAGGTACAAAGTTATGAAATTTTCTTTGATTTAATTATAATTCACGTATCCTTCTTTTGGGTTTCGAATTCGATTTTGTTTCGTTTTTGTTTTTCCGCTGCGTTATGAACGGTAGAAACCCAACAAAAATGTCACTTCATCTAACCAAAACTCGCATTTCTTCAGCTTTGCATATAACTGATTATCGCGAAGGGTGCGAAGTACAGTTCGCAAATGCTCTTCATGCTGCTCTTTGTCAAGCGAGTACACTAGAATATCGTCTATGAATACCACCACAAATGAATCTAGATATGGACGAAGCACTCAGGTTTTCATAGACCATCAGAGTTTGAAATATATTTTCGATCAGCGAGAGCTGAATCTGAGGCAACGTCGTTAGCTTGAGGTATTATGTGATTATGATATATCAATTCAGTACCATCCAGGAAAAGCCAATGTCGTAGCAGATGCACTGAGTCGTAATAGCCACGAAAACGCGGCTGTATTGCTCACTAGACAGCCTCATATTCTGATGGATCTTAGGAGGTTGAACATTTATGTGCATATGTCGGGATCACATGCTTTCTTAGCAAACCTGCGTGTGCAACCTACATTGGTAGAGAAAATTCGCATAGCGCAGGCAATAGATCCAAGACTATAGAAAATTAAAGAGAAAATGCGTGATGGCAAAGCCCCGCGCTTTTATGTAGATAACGAAGGAACATTGCGTTTAGGAAAACGCATTTGTGTGCCTGATAATGTAGAGATTCGGCGGGATATTTTAGCAGAAGCGCACGATTCAGGATACTCGATTCATCCGGGTGAAACAAAAATGTATCAAGATTTACGAGCATATTATTGGTGGCCCAGAATGCACCAAGATGTTGCTGATTATGTTGCTCAATGTCTCGTTTGTCAGCAAGTAAAGGCTGAACGTAGGAAGCCAGCTGGACTTCTTCAGCCTCTGCCTTTGCGAGAAGGCAAATTCGAAAGCATCATGATCGATTTTGTAACAGGTTTACCCCGTACACGTCAGGGGAATAATGCGGTTTGGGTGATCATGGATCGGCTAACGAAAGTGGCGAATTTCATCCCATTCAAGTATGGTACCTCTAGTGAAGAAATGGCACGGATATATATGCGAACTATTTTTAGGTATTTTGGCGCTCCTGTAGAAATTATCTTGGATCGTGACACGCGGTTTACATCTCATTTCTGGAAGAGTTTTCAGGCTAGCCTAGGGACGAGATTGGCTTTTAGCTCGGCATATCATCCCCAGACCGATGGGCAGTCCGAGAGAATAATCCAAACATTGGACGATATGTTGCGCGCTTGTGCAGTTTTGACAAGAGGTTCATGGGACGATCAATTGCATTTATGCAAATTTGCGTATAATAACAGCTATCACGCAAGTATTGGAGTTGCGTCTTTTGAGGCTCTTTATGGTAGACGCTGTCGTACGCCATTATTTCGGGATCCCGTAAGGTCAGAGCAACCATTGGGACCTGAATTAGTACAAGAGAGTGCAGAGCAGTTACGCATAATAAAAGAGCACCTAAGGACAGCTCAGGATCGACAAAAGAAATATGCAGATGTTGAGCGTCGTCATTTAGAGTTTCAGTCGGGGGATCACGTGTTACTAAAAGTTTCACCAATAAAAGGAGTGGTGAGATTTGGGGTAAGAGGCAAGCTGAGTCCGAGGTACATTGGACCGTTTGAAATTCTAGAAAGGATCGGAGCGTGCGCTTATCGACTAGCTTTGCCCCCAGCACTATCCAAAGTGCACGACGTATTTCATATCTCACACCTTCGGAAGTACCTTCGTGGGGAAAATCAGGTCATTGACTTTTCAAATCTTCATTTCGAGCCTGATTTGAGCTACAAGGAGATTCCAGTTCGCATACTGGATCACCGAGAGCAAATTTTACACACAAAAATAATTAGGTATGTGAAGGTACAGTGGAGTCATCACTCAGAGCGTGAGACTACGTGGGAGCGTGAAGAGGAGATACGGAAACGATATCCCGATCTTTTTCCATTGCAAGGTTGGTTTCGACGTTTAGAGGACTAAACGTTTTTTTTAGGGGGGGATAGTGTAATAAAGGAAAAAATAATAATAATAATAATAATAATAATAATAATAATAATAATAATAATAATAATAATAATAATAATAATAAAATATAATAATAATGAAATTAAATAATTACTTTCGAGTCATCATGTTAGGTTTTAAATAGAGTTGCATGTAGTATTTGGTATGACTCATGACCCGAGTTTGAATTTTAATCAAAATGGAAAAAAAAAAAAATATATATATATATATATATATATATATATATATATATATATATATATATATATATATATATATATATATGAATTACATACCAAATTAAAGTTCATGATTAAATCCTACTAGTTAAAATAAGAATTTTGGCTTTTGGATCATCAAAAAAGGGCTATTCTATAAAAAGTTATGAAGTTTTCAAATTTTAGGGGTCTATTTGCAAAATCTGATCTTTCAGGGGGTTTTATGAAAAAGTCAGTACAGGTGGTATTGAGAATTTCGGTGATAGTACAGGTGTCTTGAGAGAGGGTTGAAATTACTATTTTGCCCTCCATAGTATATAAAAGAGCACCTTTATTATTTGTGCATTTTTCTCTCTCTTCGTTTCATTTTACTAAATCAAGAACAGTCAATTTTGCAAGAATAACGAAGAAGAAAACTGAAGATAAATTTCAGGTAAATTATTGAGGTTATTTTGAACAACTTTTATATAGTAAATTTTATTGGAAACCTTTATTTAGTATTTTTAAATGAATTTTCTTTTTGTTGATTTTAAGAAAATAATCCGAATTTATTTTATTTTTATATATCAAAAAGGTTCCAAAAATTCTGAAATTTTCCAGTTAAATAAATAGAAATTTTCCTGACAATTTTCATATAGAAAGTATTTTGAAATTCGCTGATTTCCTATTGATTTTGGAACATGCAAAATTTATAATGTTCTGAAAATTTACTTGTTATACGTGGGTTATTGGTTATTTTCTTTTGATAAAAGTTTTCAAAAATTTTGAAATTTTACAGATAAATATTTGGATCAATTTCGCATGTTTTTCATGTTATAAATATTGTGATATTTTGTAGTTAACTATTTTTAAATAATTTTTCGAAAATATTTCTGGTTCAGTTTATGACTTGCCACACGGGTTACAAAGTTTTTAAGACACAGAAATAGTGGCAGAAGATTTTATAGTATTGAATAAGTTTCTGAAATGCTGGAATTTTACAGAATTCTACCACAATACAATTGTGTCTACAGATCGCATCTTAAGTCGGAATTTAACAAACTTTATATCTGTGAATTCGTTAGAATATCTATTTTTCAGAAATAATATTTTTGGAATTTTTTTTGAAAACATGATTTTCTGAAAGTAAGTAATACTTAGAAAAATCAGCTAAATTTGGGTTGTTTTGCATGAAACAGAGAGAGAGAAAAAAATTGCGCTTAAATCTAGGAAATTCTTTTTAGGCTTTTAGTTGTTCTACAAAATCAGTGAGTAATTTTTCCTTTTATCTTGTTATTAAGACCTAGGGTTTGTGATGAAAATAAGCCATATTGTTATTGACGCTATTTTTATTTCCCTCAAAATTTTGAATAAAATCTAGGTATATACAATTAGCGGTTATTAAATAGTATCGGTATGTAGAATTGCAATTTTAGATTTTTGTGACGGCAAACTTATGTCGAAAGTGGAGAATTCTATTTTCGTAGAATTCTAGTTTTCATTCGTGATTAATAAACTGAATTGTGTGAGTTTGATATAGAAGAGGTAAATGTGAAATAGTGAACGTTATTTTTATTTAGAGGAAATATTAGCTAGTTCGATGTAGTGACAAAAGTCAGATTTGGTTTGGTTAAGGCGCAAGGATATCCGAGACGTCAAGGCTCTAGTGTGGGAATGCGCGGTTCCCAGAACTATGTGTGTTTCCGTCTAGAGGGGATTTGCTATCCTCTCTAGTTGGCACTTCAGTCAAAAGTTAGTATCCCTCAAATGTGGGCTTTAAAAGAATTGATATAGTTTTTGAAAATATATTTTTTTTATATTAATATTTATGTTTTATTTAAAAATGTAAACCCTAATATTTATTCAAAGAAGGTAAAAAGAATATGAATTATCTTTGGGCAAAATTTCGGGGTTATCTTCTCTTGTTAAGATGGTCTTAATAAGCTAGGCTCAAAAACTCCCTCACTTAGTCATTCCCATGACTAACCACTCTCGATATGATTTTTGAGTCTAGGTGGTCGGTCGAGCGCGTCAGGTGTGTCAAAAGGAGCAGGAGTGGCACGGGGGCGAGCCGGGGCACCGGAGTAGAGTGGTGCTCTATCGGGTACATCACATACGAGAACTGACATAGGGTGAACCGGGAGTAGTATATTTTGTTTAGAAATGTGAGTTGTTATCTTTTGTTTTGTTCTCGCATGTTGTTGACATATTATATTAGAAAAAAAAATCTATTAATCAGGCGTAGGGAAGGGGATTAGAAAAACTAAAAATACAAGACAATTTATTTCATAGATTTTAGTTGAAACCATATAAAATTTAATTATAGATGATTAACTTTAGAAAATATAAAAAATATTGAATATTAATTATATTTAACATGATTTGTAAAAAAAATATGATTTTATATATATGGAAAAAGTATGTATATTATACATAAGAAAATGTAACATCACTTATTTTCTTAAAAAAATTATCACCTCTATTTTTCTTATTTATTTATTTATTTATTTTTAGTTATTAAAATAATACGAATTATGTATAAATTGATCACATATTTTTTTTAAAACCCGTAATACATTAAGTAATATAATATAGTTCTTAATACTCTGAAATTTTATTTGATATGATAATTCTCATGTAATTGGAGATATAACACGAAATATTAATATAACTGATCATGTGATATTGTGGTAATAATTTAAATAAAGAACTAAGATTTGAAAAAAAAATTGATCCAATAGTCGAGATAAAATTGACTATATGCCTCTTGAGAATGTTAAAAGAAAGATGAAAAATAAAGTATGAGTTAATGAGCATATCACTTTTGTACATTTTCTATTATATAATCTATATTCACATATAAAAAATAAATTGGAACCATAACAATATGGAACTCAAAATAAAGAGAAAATTTCAACAAATTTATATTTGATAATTTTAACATGAGAAATAAAATATTTCTTAAGAATTATAATTTTTTAAAGTAGATAAGAACAATTATTTATATTTAATGAGTAAACTCTTCATTAACTATTAATATTAATAATTGAATATTACTTTGAACTATGATTCATTGAAACCATCTAATTAAGATATGATGGCCAGAAACAAATTCAATGGTTCTCACAAAATTGGGGATAAAACACAAAACACCAATTCAACCAATTATATGATTATGTTTTAATAAATACATAAATATTGTCATAAAATATCAATAAATTTGAGAAAATGAATGATTAAGATTTGATAAAAAATTTGATCGAACGGTCGAGATAAAAGTGATGATGTGGCTCAATGAGATGGCTCAAAAGGAGGTGAAAAATAAGGGGTTGGGGTTATTTGTGAAATTTGGTCTATTTCCTCTAGATTAATTAACCACTGCACTTTTTCTTTTTTTCTAGATTGGTTTAGTTAGACAAGTAATAATTACAATTGCTAATAATTCTATCACAATTGTCATATTGTTATGAATATAATTAATGTGGATGTCCATTACTTGGCCCTAAGTAAAGATAAATGAGGAAATGCTTATAAGAATGGAAGGAGTCATGGCAGGATATTTATTACTGTATATTCTATTGTATTTAGGTTAGATTATTTTCTTTATTGTAATTCTAAATCAGGCAAGAGATTTCTTGGCCAGCACTCACCCTCTACTATATGAACAGGACAGTGGCTATTGTATTCTTAATCCACAATTCAATACATAATTCTCTCCTTCCAATTCTCTCTTTTATTATTCTTTTGTTCTTTATTTTATAACACGTTACCGAGCTTCTTTTAATAACATATCTCTGCACCAGAAGTTGCAGATTCTCTTTATAGATCAATGCACCAGAAGTTGCTTGTTTAATTATTTTTATTTTTCAACCAAAAGTTGCGTGTTTATTTTTATTCACGCACCAGAAGTTGCTCGTTTAAATTATTTTGTATGCACCAAGAGTTTCTTGTTTAATTATTTTTACAACCAGAAGTTGCATATTTATTTTATTTACGCACCAGAAGTTGCTTGTTTAATTTTATTTACGCAACCAGAAGTTTCATGTTTATTTTTATTTATGCACCAGAAGTTGTAAGTATATTTATGCACCAGAAGTTGTAAGTATATTTACGCACCAGAAGCTACAAGTATATTTATCTTTATTCTATGTACATTTATTTTATGCACATTTACTTTTATGCACATTTACTTTTATGTACATTTAGTTTACGCACATTTATTTTTATGCAAATTTATTTTTATTTATGCACCTGTAGTTGCAATAATTATTTTCCTTTGCACACAAGCTGCAAAATTTATTTTATGCACCATAAGTTGCAAAATATAGCACCAGTAGTTACAAGAATATAAATCAGAATATTGTCTAAATCTCGAAGATCAACTCTCAAATAATAATGTGAAAAAAAATGAAGAATATATATTAAATAATGATACTCCTTACCTTTTATCTTGCTCTTGAAGCAGCAACAAGATGAAGAGAATCGTAAGATATATTGAAAACCAATATCATATCTTATTGTGAATAAGCAAACTAATGAGTTGTAAAAGAAGAAATTATGAAACTTGTCTAAATAATTGCATTCAATTCCCGGAAGTGAATGTCGCAAAATAATGATATAAATGAGACCAATGCCAGAAGTCATTATAAGAAAATCACATAAGACAATGAGAAGATACAACAAGATATTATTTGTAACTGATTCCAAAATATGTATTTTTGATGTTGTATAAAAGAGCATTGATTAAGTACCTGTTGTACACCAAAATATTTTGTCGAATTCTATAAAGTCTCTTTAAAAGAAAAAAAAATTATGGTTAATTATGTTTATAATTGAAAACCATTTCAGAAAGCTCTTAAATATTACATAAGACTTTTAGGCAGACTTCCTTGACCATATATTTATTCAATTTATTTTATTTATTTGTGGAATCCAAAATGTCTGTCATATGTCCAGCAGACATTGAACAACTAAAATAATAATTAGAAATTGAAAGACAGGTATAATATAATACCATGTATTGTAAATGTAATTTAAGACTCCAAAAGAATTACCATTTTGTTGCCTGTATATAATAGATAATGCTTTAAAATTGTAAATTACTGTTTCTTGTATATAATCAAAATAATGAATTTTCATTAAAATGAAAAATCACGAATTCCGTACAATTGGTTCCGTATCATTCCCAGAAGTGAATACCACATATACAAGTCGTGATTATTAATATAGATGCTGACGTGTAAGAGGTCAAGGTCGAAATTATACTTGTGACTGTGATGATTATATTAAGAAAAACACACAAGAAAGCAGAAAGAACGCACAAAATGGTCTAAAAATTTATGTGGTAGTAAAGGACATTTGGTATGTATCTATGTACGCCGTAGAATCTTGTGGAGGTTTATTAAGCCGTCTTAAAAGCAAAAAGAAAATAATAATAATATCGACTTGTTTATCACCATAATGAAAAAGTTGATAACCGATAATGATATCGTCCGCTGGATTTAAAGCACATTAACAAGAACGAGTTAGAGAAAGAACCGAGTAAGAATTTTTTTTTTTATTCCATTTTATATTCTTATTATTATTGTTATTATCATTATCATTATTTTTCTTTCTTTTGATACTACTAATATGAATCAAAGTATGTATGGGCACAATAAGAATTATAAATATGTGTGCCTCATTGTAGTGGACAATATTTCTGTATTTTGAGAAATATTCATTAGAACAACATGCAGCTTTTCTATTGATTTGTATTCTGAAGGACTAATACAATTAAGTCAGATTTATTAGTAAACCAGAAGTTTATTGACTTAAAACTTATTTATACTTCTGCATATCAAATTTTGTCCAGTCGAAAAGTAATTTTATAATTTGACAAGAGCTTGAAGTTCACTAATTAGAAAAGCAATTTTATCATTAAACATGAACCAGAAGTTCAATAATTTGAAAAGTAATTTTATGATTTGACATGAACCAGAAGTTAACTAGTTCGAAGAGAAATTTCATGATTTGGCATGAAATAAAAGTTAACTAATCTCGGATGATGCAAATAATCATAGAGAATTCAAATATGCATCAATTAAAGAACCAGAAGATTCTTTTATAAAATAAATTTTCATGTGCTGCATGTTATCAAAGGAGAATTAATTGTTAGACATCACAAATCAGGGTTGGGAATAAATCACCCAATTTCCTTGAGCGTATTAATCGAAATATATGTGGCCCTATTACTCTTTCATGTGGACCATCTAGATATTTTATGGTATTAATAGATACATCTATTAGATGGTCACATGTACATTTATTTAATCTCGAAATATTGTATTTGCGAGATTGCTTGCTCGAATATTCTAATTAAGATAATAATTTCTAGATCGTACAACTAAGAAAAATTGTCTTGATGATGATCAGTTGGCTACATCCCAAGTAATAATTGACTATTGTACGTTGATTTAGATTATAGTTGAGCATTGGCCCACAAACGCACTTAGAATGATCTAACATCATATCTTGTTAAGCGATTATAATTAATCGTTGGCCCCTAATAATGAAATGAAAGCTCGTCTTTTGATTGAGGCCATGAAATGATATATGCTACAACACTAATTAGAGTAAAGCCAACATTTTATAATAAGTACTCCCCATTATAATTTGTGACTGGCCTGTAGCCAAGTAAATACTATTTGAAATATTTTGGATGTATAATATTTGTTCCGGTAGCTCCACCGCAATGCACAAAAATGGGTCACAAATAAAAGTTGGGCATATATGTTAAGTTAAATTGCCCTGCATAATTTGATATCTTGAACTTCATTATATGAATTTATTCACTACATAAATTATTGATTATAAATTTGATGTGATGAATTTTCGATCATTATCTAATTTTGATACTTAATCTTATATATATGAACTATAATTTAAAATGTAACTCATTTGTAAAATATAGCAAATCTATTATCAGATATATTTGTTCTTTCATAAAAGCAATCTGACAACATCTTAATTCAGATGGATATCCCTGGAGGATCATCCAAAAACACACCTGAAGTATGTTAGATGTTTATAGACAAAATTCCAGAAGAAAGAATTGAATAAATACCCAAGTGATTGTTGTGAAACAATCAAATATTAATGAATATGTTCAAGATATAATAGACAATGAAAGTCCTGAAGAACTTGATTAATAATTAATGATAACATTAGAGGAAGAGAAACAAGAGCTGGAAAATTTAAGTTATATCTTATATGTAATGCATCATTAATATCTGTCACTTAGATCCTCGAACAAGTTAATATGAACTAGATGTTCACAAATTTATTAATGTGAAACAACATGCAATTATATTATTTATATTGATGCAAAAATGATTATCATATCATACATTCCAGCATTATGTGCTCATAATTATATTGAAGTACCTTTGGATAATTCTATGTTTGATATATGCCAGAAGCATGGTCGACCAATCGGTTCCAATGATAAAGATCCAAGGAAGAAAAAGGAGCATAATAAAAAGTTGGCATAATTGAAGTTAACGATACTTCTAAAGAAATAAACTCTTCTGAAAAGAATATTAATGATAAAAGAGTAGAAGACATAGACGAGCAAATAACCCCAGAAGAGGTTCAGGTACCTAATAATATTGAAAATATTGAAAATGATGAGATCTCCATAAATTATGTCTCTACTAGAATAAATATAGAACCGTAATAAAATTAAGATTAATCAAAATTTATTTTTGCAATTGCAATTGATATAATAAATAAAAATGAGGATCTAGAATTAAAATTATTTGTATAATGTCGACAGATAAAGTATTGGCCAAATCGAAAGATGTGATTAAAGCATCATTATTTTCATTAGTAAAATATAAAATTGTGGACATGTAGTCCAAACACCTGGCGTTGTATAACGGTAACTTATAAGCGGGTATAACTTATAAGAGGGTGTTTTAAGAATATGTAATGAAAAATTAAATTGTGATATGCAATTATATTTCTAATTTTGTCGTCCCTGGAGGACTCGTTAACTTAGTAGCAAATTATTCATATCTCATTTGATTGCAATATATTAATGAAAATCCCTGAAGGATTTAGAATGCCTGAAGCATTTCAAACTCTCAAGAGATTTAATCTATTAAATTACAAAGATCTTTGTACTAATTAATGCAATATTGAGATATGTGATAAAATTGCTATAACAAATGTTTGTTGAATGAGTGTTATGTAATTGATCAAAATTACGTTTAGAAAACTATATGTTTACCTTTTGAATGTTGATATATATATTGATGATTTAAAATCGTATGGTACTCTCGAAGAGCTCCAAAAGCTACCACATTATTCAAAAGAATATAAGATTAAATTCTTTAAAGCATAAAATATTATCTTGAATTATAAATTGAATATTTCCCTGAAGGAGTCATTATTTCATAATCCATCTATTATAATGATATAATGTGGAGAAATTGCATCCATTAAGATCATCAAGATAACTTGTTTTATGTATTAACAATTAAAATAAATGATGGTGAGTTATTTTCATGCATGCATGAGCATGATGATTGTGAAATGAATATCTAACGAAGCTCCTCAAATAATCATCCAGCAGATCTCTTCTTAAGCATATATTACATTGATTGATCTTTGTCATCTCACATATAGTTGCGCATATATGAGGGGGAGAAATAATACGAACTGCACTCTTTTTCCCTTGTCTATGATTTTTGTCCCAATGGGTTTTCCTAGTAAGGTTTTTAACGAGGCAGCTTTTGTGCGTAATATATAGAATGATGATGCACTCTTTTTCCTTCACTAGGATATTGCCCATAGGGTTTTACCTAGTAAGGTTTTAACGAGACATATTTAATATATAAAATAATGAGAAATAATGATAATACGCGATGCACTCTTTTTTCCTTAACCAAGGTTTTGTCCTACTAGGTTTTCCTTATAAGGTTTTTAATGAGGCAACTTCTAATGCGTATGAAAGATAAAATATGGACATCCAAGGAGGAGTGTTATGAATATAATTAATGTCGATGTCCATTACTTGGCCCCTAAGCAAAGATAAATTAGGAAATACTTATAAGAATGGAAGGAGTCATGGTAGGATATTTATTACTGTATATTTTATTGTATTTATGTTAGATTATTTCCTTTATTGTAATTCTAAATCAAGCAAGAGATTTCTTGGCCAGCACTCACCCTCTACTATATAAAGAGGACAATGACTATTGTATTCTTAATCCACAATTCAATACATAATTCTCTCCTTCTAATTCTCTCTTTTATTATTCTTTTGTTCTTTATTTTATAACACATTTTTTTTTTATATAATTGTACCCAAATATGTATTTATAAAGATAAACAAAGAAACAATATTTTCTCCATTATTAATTTTAACAGGGTGGATTGCTGTTTCTTTAAAGGTAGGGTTTGGGTCCCTTGTGATTGGGTCGTGGTTGGGATTTTCGGGATTGTTGGTTGGATTGCTTTTCAGGGTTTGGGTCGTTGGATTGTGTAAGTTGTAGATTGTTTTTGGGTCGTTGCATTTGGTAAGTTGTGACTGGAGTTAATTTTTTGTTTAAGTTATTAAATTAAATAGGTATATATAAGTTTAAGATGCCTTTCAAATTTTGAATCTTTTGACCAAAGCCTACAAGAACTAAGGTCAGCAAGGTCGAGCTTGTAAACGTGTTCCGAACTCACTACAGGTAAATCAGGTATCATACACGGTAAGAAACGGTGCCTGAGTGCCGAAAAAATCGTGTCTGAAGGTTTCAAGCACGGTTACCCTTGCCTAATAGGTTGTGCCAGAAAGTGTTGTCTGAGAAACCATTGTCAGATACGACCCGCGCTTGATACTCATTTGGCACGGTGTATCAGGAATGGGCCACACCGTGGCAAATGTATAACATATCTGGCACGGCCCGTACTAGAAAGGTTTTTCAGCGAAGGGTTATCAAGCACGGGTTTTGCCAAATAACTATATAAGTTTGCAGATTTTTACAGGTTATCAGGTACAGCCCGTTCCTGAGAGGCTTTTTAGCTAAGGTGTATCTAGTATGGGAGGTTCCTGATACCTTCATAACTTTTCTGATTTTGCAGGTCATCAGGCACGGGTCCTCGCTAATTGTTGTGCATTTTTTTTTCCAGCAGCCACAATTTTCTAATTTTACTGTTTTAAAAATAAAATTATAAAAAATCACAAAATCCACAATAACAAAACATAATAATCAATTTATATCTGAAATACGTCAATAAACATATTCGATATAATAAACATAATAATATCTATTAATTATTAAACACACACAAATAGTCACTTAAAATCCTACAACACACATAAATAACATAAAATTCTAAATACTACAAACCTAATCATCCAACTGCATGACCGATCCTAATCTTTGTATCGCATTATTGCCAAACATCTCATCTCCCAAAGTGGTGCGGGCATTCGTGGCGGATCTGGCACCCTCTCCCGACCGTTGTGCGTTACGAGCATTAATATCCTAAATAAGAATACAAATGTAAATTATAATTCAATTACTATAACTCTCAAAATGATAAAACTCTATTAAGTCTACAACCTAACCAATAAACCAACAACTATCAAGACGTAAACCCTAATATAAATCTTAAACCGTCCTAATTTTTTTAACATCTATTGCTTAAACCATGTTAGGTTTAAACATTTTAAACTCAAAATAAATAATTTATGTTGAACATCCTAAAATTCCAAATAAATAATTTAAGTAAACTTTAAAAATTAAAACCCTAATTATAACATACAATTTTTTTATTTATAACATACAACAACTAAAAAAATAATTTAACCCTAATTATCTCTTTCTAATTTTCCGAAGGCATAAAAAAATATCACAAAATAAATAAAAAATGAAGATGTGAATGTACCAGATTGTTCGAGAAATCACAAGTTCAAGAGCCCAAGTTTAAACCCTTCAAAGCCATAAATATTAGAAAAATTAAATGTAATTATCAACTTAAATGAAACATAATTAAAATACAAACCCTAAATGTAAACCCCAAACAAGTAACAAAACATAATAAAAATTAAGTTCAACAAGTGATAACAACGTACTGAATTGTGCGATAATTCTAGAAATTAAAAATCAAACTTCATGATCGTCGTGCGCCAAACCTATGTAAATCCTAATTAAAAAAAATCTTCATTACCAACCCAAAATCAATTAACATCCAAGACAATTAACATCCTAATAAACAATCGATTATCTTGTGCCGAAAATCGAGAGTGTCCGAATTGAGAGGAGCCTTCAGATCAATCGTCAAAAAGACATCTAGAGGGTTCAACAAAATTAGAGAAGAACTTTAAATATAAATAAATAAATTACTAAACTTTTAGCATGCAAACTTAACTCATGTAGAAAATTTATTTTGCATATTTATAATTCATGAAAAAAACTATTTTACCAAACCCTAGTTCCCAAATTATCGTATATATGCTCAATTACAAAAATAAATACACTAAACAAACAAAACCTAAACAAATTCAACTAATTGCCTCAACAAATTTGCTCATAAAACAAAATAAATTACTTAATTGAGGGAAAATTTACCATTTACCTTCGTAAATCCGGCGCAGGCGAGAGAGTTGAAAGCGACTTAGGGTCACGGCGCTATTTGGTTAAGAGAGGGGTCGTGGCAGATCTGGCGGCGGGGAGTTGGACGGAGGAGAGTTTGGGCGGAGCAGAAGAAAAGTCATGTCCTACTTTATCCTTTGATAGATGGAACTTCAAGAGCAGCTAAGTGATCTAGAGGGAAGTTGTGAGCATTACGTTCATGCATTATTTCCATACCAATGTTAGCACAGTTGATGATATCAACCTAAGGGAAATTTACAAAAAAACCCCTATCTTTTCTGAATATTACAAATAACCCCCTGTATTTTCGTTTATTACAAATAACCCCCTGTCAGAAGAAGTTTCCTTTCAAATACCCCCCTATATCACTATTCCATCCATTCCAAAGTTAATTTTTTTTTAAATGACTAAAATACCCTCATGTATATTGAATATATTTAATTAACAAATTAATTAAATAAACAAACAAAATAAATTAAATAAAAATTGTTAAACACATAAAAAATAAAATTCATTAAAAAATAAAATTCATTAAAAAGAAATAAAACTAATTAAAATAAAAATAATTAAAAAGAAAAGGTTAAAAAATAATTAAATAGTTAAAAATAAAAAAAGTAAAAAATAACTCAATAAGAATTAATTAAAATAAATAAAATATACATAATTAAAAATCTAGAAATAATGAAACAAAACATAATTATTAAATAAATAAATAAAAATTAAGTAAAGATAAAAATAAAATTATAATTAATGTTATAAAATAGGAAAATTTACAAAATAACCCCCTAACTTATTTGAATATTATAAAATACAAAAAATACAAAAAAATAAAAAAATAAAAAAAATAATAAAAGAAAAATCAATTTTTAAAAATAGTAATAATTATAGACACACACAACTTTATTTATTATAACATAGTGTAAGAGCCTAATGCATTATCTGGTATAGCTCAACATTCAGACCCACATCATATTGTCTTGAAAAAAACTTAAACTTGGTTGGGCCTTTTCTTTTTAATTATTTTTATTTTAATTGGTTTTATTTCTTTTTAATGAATTTTATTTTTTAATGAATTATTTTTTATTTTTATTTAATTTATTTTGTTTGTTTATTTAATTAATTTGTTAATTAAATATATTCAATATACATGAGGGTATTTTAGTCATTTAAAAAAAATTAACTTTGGAATGGATGGAATTGTGATGTAGGGGGGTATTTGAAAGGAAACTTCTTCTGACAGGGGGTTATTTGTAATAAACGAAAATACAGGGGGTTATTTGTAATATTCAGAAAAGATAGGGGGTTTTTTGTAAATTTCCCTATTAATAATATGACCCTGAGTGTCAACTACAAATTGGTTAATATTAAAACTGTTTAAGTCGAAAGCCATAATACTAATACCAAAAGTAGTGAGAAGCCACACAAGTTGGGCGGAGGAGGAGGAGGCTTGGGCGGAGAATCATTCTCCATTTCTCTTCTTTTCTATCGTTTCTTCTTTTCTTTTATTTCTTTCAAGTGAGACTAAGTCAGGGAGAGAGGTGAGTAAGGTTCTGTCTGGACAGAAATAAAGTTAATCACTTTCTGGTACAGGCCGTGTCAGAATAGAGAATCAGACACGGGCCATGTCAGAATAAGGAATCTGGCACGGCCTCTCGTTGAACCCAAACCGTGCCTACCAGGATTGTCTCCAACAGGCGGTGCCTGATAATTAAATTAATTTTTTTATTTATTTCCAAGGGCATGTGCCTGATGGTGGACCGTTGGAGATAATTTCAAAATTTCATCAAAATTTCCACTGAGCGGTTCACATTATCTGACACAAACGGTCCGTGTCTGTTGCAAAACAATTGTGCCTGATGTTTAAATAGCATGCACGGTTTAGTACGTAATAGTAACGGGCCGTGCCTGACAGTCAATTATCTGTGAAGGTTGGAGCTATCTGGCACAACCCGTGCCTGATTCTCCAAGTATCAGACACCGTATCGTGCCTGAAAAAATATCTCATGTCTGGTACCTGATTTTGTTGTAGTGACTATACAGAAGATAAATTATAAACTTAAAATTATAGAGTATTTTTTGAAGTTGTCAAATCAAACGTGCAGTAAAAAATGGAAACGAATTATGGAGCAACTCGAGTTTGAACTTTCCTTTCATTAAGCATAAGCTTAAGCATTAGACCCTTCTTTTTTCTTTTCATGAAACATTCAAATTGGTTTCCAAATAATTATCCAAGAAGCTCCGATATAATTAATCGTTATTCATTTCTTGATCAAACATACATTGTTATTTACACAGTGTACCATTAATTTCTTTTAGGGTAAATTTAACCACGGATCACTTACTTTTCATTTTGTTCAAATTGGTTAGTCAAATTCCAATTATCTCACTAAGTTGTCTAAATTAAGTAATTCCTTCAAAATTTCCATGCATTATTTACTAGGATGATGACATGGTCTTTCTATAGGAAGCAATATCAATTGACACATCATTATATTATATTTATTTATTTTTAAGAAAGAGGTGGACCGCAAAAGTAAATATTGATAAAAATTATATTGAATTTATATTTTATTTTCATAAATCAAATATAATATGATGAGTTAAGTGGTTGCATGACACATTACATGTAGTGTCAGCAAAATCTGGCCCATCCCCAACCAACCCGAACTCGAATGACCTGAACCTGAAATGACCTGAAATCTGAATGACCAGTAGCCCGAACGATCCGAAACCCTAATCGCCAATAACCCAAATGACTCGATATCCGAACGACCCATAACCCGAACGACCGGTAACGCGAATGACCCGTAACCCGATATGACCCGAACACGATTGACCCGCCCGATCTGACCTGAATATAGCCTGGTTTTTGTATCTTAATACCGAAAATATTTTGAAATTGAGGATTTTAGACTTTTTCTAGCATATTAACCTGAAAATACTTACCAGAATGACTCAAATAACCTGCAATATCAATTTGATTGACAAGCGGCCCGTAATCTGAGTGACATTTGACAAGAACCCGATTTTGACCTTGAACTAAATTGACCCGCAACCCGAACTCGAACGACCTGAAACCCAAAGTGACCTGATTGAACAAAAAATCGAACAACCCGAAACCCGAATGACCCAAAATCTGAACAACCCGGAATCCGAACGACCCGTGACCTGCGACCCCCAAATGAATTGTGACCGAACGACCCGTGACCTGAATTGACTGACCCAAACCTGACCCAAACTTTCAGTTTGCCACCTCTTATTACATGAATGTCATGTCATTATTCCATTAAATAATGCATGTGAGTTTTATGGAGTGATCTGATTTGAACAAATTGAAATTTAAGTGATTTGTAGGAGAAATTACTGTTTTAGTGACCAATTTGAACAAGATGAAAAATTGGGTGACATGTGCTGAATTTTACCCTTTCATTTATGTGACTAGATCCCCTTCTATAAATTTGACATCAAATCAGCATCATATAATAAAAATAGAACAAAAAAAAACACAAAAAGAGTAAACCAAAAATAAAAAACAAATTAACAACCCAATCCTCATTCCATCTCATATACTAATGATGAATTAATTATCACACTCAATAATGATAAATTATTATTGACACGAAAAGATTAGACGTGAAGCACGAAGAAAACGTTATACCAGACTCCACAATCAGATATTAGTTTCAACAATTGTCCCAATCAATGAATTAATCATAGATCTTTTTACAACGAGTGATGATGCTGCACCCACGCCTATAGGGATTTGCACGCGTGGTCCTCATGCAATTGTAGTACGAGTTGCCCCTCCTGTTGCATGGCACACGATCTTTCTTCAATGCTTCATAGCTTATATACCTCACTCCGCCGGCCAGTCCACGACGTACCGCTTCCTCGAGACCATATCCGGCAACCATTTCATCGCTAGAGCACCGCGCAACAAAGCCACTACACCTCAACGGGTGAACAATGTTGGGAGCAGTGCTCAGGGGAGAGGGCGGGATGACGAGCGTGTTGAAGAGAGAAGGAGATGATGATGTGGCAGAGAGAATGTGGACAGATAGCAGCACGAGAGAGAGGAGGAGAGTGCAACGGACAGCCATGATTGTTCGATTGATTACGAATTAAGAGGGTAAATTGGGTGAGGGGGATGACAGAATATAAGATATTGAGGAGGTGAGAGGGTTGGTGAGGTGGAGAGAGATTGAGAGGTGGAGATTTTCTTGACCGTTGGAATTTTGTTAGGGTTTGGCTATTTTTAGGTGATTAATTGGTGGACAGAGGTTAATTTTGATTTTTGGTTTGTGAGTTTTGGTTGAGACCGATAATTAGATGGAGCGTGTTAGGTTTGGTTCATGCGAGGGAAAGCTAATGAGAATTTGATGGGTCCAAAAATAGTAAAATTTTAAGCTGGGAAAATGCTTCATGAGGTGAAATATTTGTACAAGTTCTCGTGAAATATTACTTCTGATGAAAATGACAAAAGATAACTGGACTCCCAACAAATCATGTTCAATTTGGGCCGGGCATAAATGCGTCTTGTTCATTTAGGTCCAGAATTTGATAATCCTATTCATGTTAATTTTAGGCTTTAGCTACGAAATTTGTTCAGAAAATACTTTTATGACTGTTTATGGGGCTTTTTGCTCAAGAGTGAGTTTCCTTAAACTTATTTTCTCGAAGATGGGTTTCATATTCATGTAGTTACATTCTTAGCTTTATAAGTTTTTATTTATTTATAGAGATAAGTATAATAACTTGTAATTAAGGACCATGAGTAAGACCGTTACAGACCTCGTAAATACATGCTAAGTTGCTAACCCCTTGTTTTATTACTCCCAAATATGATATATTAAGCATATACTCCCACTAGTTTTAAACCCATTAATTCAAAATAATATACAATCATATGTACTTTTAAAGCTAGCATTCAAATATTACGCATGTAGAATTGATGTCACCATATATATGTACTATCAAGCCAACATGCTTTATGAAATTTCCATATCATATCTGTAATTACTAGTCAGAAATTTAATCAACTTCGATACCATGTATAAAACGGATGTTTAAAAAAGATAAGAACCTTTCTATTATCAACAATTTGCATTTGCCTCTTGTTTGTGCCGACCACAACGGATTGGCTATTTTTCCGTCCAGTTCCTTCCTTCCGGGATATTTGTTGTTGTGTTATACATTTTCTTATTTAACCAAGAAAAAAACATTTTTATCGTCAGATTTATCTGTAAATATTATAATGGCCTTTCTTGTCATAAGGTCCATAGGTGGTCCATTAGCAATTGCACTAAGGTCTTGGGCGTTATTTGCCTAAAGAAGTTCGGCCATGTACATGTACATAAATGAGTACAACTCATTTCAGTACCCTTTCTCCAAGCGAAAAATAAAAAAAATCCAACCTTTTTGGCAAAGTGAAGCAATTAATCAACAGTAAAAGTTACATAGGCAAATTTAATTAATTAATAAGATCTATTAACTATTCAAAAAAGAAAAAAAAAAACTCATAGCATAAAAACTTATTTAGATTTAAACCTAAGCTAATAATTCAATCAACCAAAAAAGGCTCCACTCAATATAAAGCTTGAGACCACCAAACAAACACTAGAAAAACTTGGAATAATATTTGATTGAGAAGAAGAAGAGTGATGTGACGAGGGAGGTGAAATGGGCTCCATTCTATGAGGTCTAGAAGAATTTGAACTTTGTAAAGGAGGAGCTCGAGATGGAGAAACAGGCACAGATGGAGGTGGTCGGGGACGGTTCGCCATTACTTTGGTGATCATCTTCTCTCCTGATTCACATCTAGTCTGATTTCCACTTATGAAGTAGAACGAACCCGGCCTGCCAAGGTCGAAAATTGATTTGCCTCCAAATAATGTGAGATACGGATTGTAAATGTTGCACTCGTCGTAGTTCTGCTTGCTGACAACCAGTACTGAATCCTTGTCTTTCTCATACTCAAAAACTGTTATCAATACAAAAACCAAAAAAAAAGTACATCAGATTTGTGTTAGTTTTGAATTGTTTTAGTAAACATGTAAGTTGCTCATGCATGGATAGAGGCATAGATATTTTGTGCATATAAGGTATTGATGCAATTAGAGTTAGCAATTTAAATCGTCGGATACAACTAATTGACAAAATTCTTAGAACTAAGCAGAAACTTTTTACGGCAAATTCCAAACTATATTAAGCAAATGTAGTACATATAAGAAGTATCAGGCAACATCACAAGTCCTAGAAACCCCTATTTTATTTAAGTTCTCATTTTTCAAACGAAATCCAAAAAATTTCATATATCACAAAGGGAATTTTCAAAAAAGCTTCTAGCATTTATGAATATTTAAAAACCCTATATTTTTTCTTTTTTTCTTTTTTAGTCCCTATAAAATAATAAATAAAATAGAAAATAGTACTTTTCTACATAATATTTCATGATATTACTATAAATAACATATTATAGTATTTTGTGCTATTTTATATTTAATTTGACATAATGTAAAATATTAATTTATCTTTTATTTTATAGTGACTAAAACAGAGAATCTAAAACTATTGGGGTATTTTTCAAAAAATTTAGAAAAGTTACACATTTATGAAAGATTTCCCTAATATATACATGACAATTGAATTATCTACAAGACACATCTATTTGATTAGAGAGAGAAAGATAGACCGAGCCTGTCGTAGACTTGAAATCGCTGTCGCTGCGCCCAATGGTTTAATGAATCAGAAGGGTGAGCCACCCAACCCTCTTTCCCCCCTACATGGAATTCATGAGCTTTCCCTAAAATCCAAAAATAACCGAAAATCACCCAAACAAATATAGAATTAATTATGTAGTTCATCTCCTCTTTTTAAAATTTGAGAATATAAGAGAGAAATAGATGAAAAAATTGACAATGCCATTGTTTTTTGAGTATATAAAAGAGCCATCAGTTAATTTCCTAGCATGAAACCTAATGCATGCATCCAATGGGAATGTGGCACATGGCAGGGCTAAAGGGGTTTTACCAAGCATTGAATAGCATTTACCTCTGTACTTAAACCTTCTGTTTTTCTTTGAGCTGTATTAATTGATATAACTGAATATACACGTTGCTCATTTTTGCCTTGACAATTTGGCAATTGTTTTTTCCAATAATGACCTAGTAATTTGTGCATTTTGTAAATTATGGACAGAAACTAATATATGTTTATGAAGTTATTGTTATCCTATTTTAGATGATTAATTTATATTCTTGCAGCAGCAAAATCATAATTGCAAAAATGATCCTTCAAATCATGGTTCGTAGAATCGGCCGATCGGATAGGAATAGGTAAGGCCCAATAGTCGATCCTGACAATAATCTAAGATTGATTTTTTTTTATAATAATTGGTCAGATTTTTTTTAATCCGATTTAGCCAATTCAGATCCCATTCTAAATCAGAGAGGGACCGATTCCGATTCCGACTTTTCGAACTATGCTTGAAATGAACTGGATTAATCCTGACAACCAGTTATAAATGTACATGGCATAATAAATCATTACAGAATTTATATATTAGCACTGTTTTTGAACAGTTCAGTTACCCTAAGATATTCAAAGAATATTTGCCCTTTTCTTCATTTTTATTATTTTTTTCTTCTATGAGGAGAGATGCGGAGAAGTAGTTCAGTCATAATATGTACTTCATGAAATTTTCAGCAAAGACAGCCTAGATTTGCCTGGAACTTGTCCCTCGTGCATAGATTATTAATGTTGTTACAAATGATGAACGAAATTTGTTTTGGCAGCAACTCTATTTTCAGTTGTAGAATGTATATTAAACATGTGAATTAGGGAAAGTAAAGGTTTATATGCTATTTAGTATTTAAACAATTGTCAAAATGTACATTTTTTCATTCTGAAGATTATCTGTTTTTCAGTATATATAACTATTGTTAGCAATGGAGACCAATAGTAAAAAAAAATGTAGGTGTTAGTTGTCTAAATAATATTTTCGTTTTTTTGAACTCTACAAGTTCGAAACCGACTCTTTGTTTCTTTATTCCGAAATCAGGAAGTACAAAAAAACTTTTTCATATCCAACATTCGGAAAATCGGAACCTGAGTCGGCCCCTTAGGATAGCAATTTAGAATGGCTGAATCGGTCAAATCAGACCAATTTAAATAAAACTAGTAATTTTAGATAATCGTGAGAATCGGGTATTAATCGTAACGGAGCTTGCCGATTCCGACTTGAGTCGGCGAAATCGGCGATTCTGAGAGACATGTTCATATCAATTCAAAAAAAAAAATTGAAAAATTAATTTTGAAGAACAAAGTTGGAAATAAAAAGCAATATATTTGATTTTAGACTCCTAAAATATAAAAATGATATCTGTAGAAAACTTTAAAAAAAAAAACATTTTTTTACAAAAAAAAAATTACTATAACGTTATTTCAAAAAAGTAACTCTTATTTTTCATGTAGCTTAGGTGAGTTGTTTGTAACTTTATATAATCAGTTCCAATATTGAACCATTTCCTTAAAACTTAGGAAACTAATAATGACCAAATGAATTTCAGATCTGGAACATAAATGCAAAGGGAAATTTCTTTGACCAACAGGCACATGTTTAGCAGTCCTCTCTCTCTCTCTCTCTCTCTCTCTCTCTCTCTCACTTCATTTAAAGCAATCGCAACATAAAATTTAAGATCAAGACTTAAACCGGAATTAAACATAAAGCAAAACCATAACTAAATGACATTTATGAACGATAAAGATTAAAAAGAGCATAATGTACTAACATTAAGAAGAATAAATATACTTAGCACAAGAAAGATGATACTACTTGGTAAAACCGCTTTGAAACAGAAGGGCGATTCCCAATGCGACCTCGGGCTGTCACCGGAAATGATGGATGGACGTACTACACCCGGCGACCAGCTCACAAATCGGCACACCGCTTTACCCAGCGGATTATGATACCCACCCTACTCATTGTAGCTGTGAACCCCGGCTATAAAAAAAATCCCACCAAGCCCCTCTACACTCACCACCACCACCACAAACAACTCAAAAAATCCTAATAAGAACTCCACCACCATTCAAAAATCCATCTCACTTCCCCCCCCCCCCCCCCCCCCCCCTTCCCCCCACACAAAACCCTAACCCTAAACCAAAGCTCTCTTACAGTGAGATTCTCATGAGAGGGTCCGCACTCTGGCACCAGGTCTCAAATCCGGGTCCTCCGCCGTCTTCACATTCCTCACCCCCACCACCGAAGGAAACGTTTCCACTGGACCCAAGCAACCCTTACTGGAGAGGACGGTGCTTCAACTGTCTCAGGAGGGGACATCGCGCTGTCGGATGCATGTTTCCTACCAGGTGCCTCAAGTGTCGTTGCGAAGGTCATCGTGCTGTAAACTGTCAAAAATGGCAGATTATTTCCAAATCATCTGAGACAACCACCTTTAACAACTCCGACACGAGCTCCTACACAGCACACTCAAACAGGGCTTATGGCTACGATATGCCATTAGACAGACCCCACAAACTCTCCTGTTACATTAGAACATATGACAAACATCACAGAGAACTGCAATATCTGGCAAATGTCGTGCTGGTAACCTTACCGGCGGATGCAAGTACCGACTTCATTTCGGAGGCTTGGCCTCATTATGAGGGAATTTTGGGTTTGTGTCATTATCGTGATAACAAATTCATCATTTTCCTCCCTCCAGGAGCTAATAGAGTGGTTTTTGTCGCCAACCCGCCTGAGTTTCTGACCCAAAGAGAGTATACTTTGCAAGCTTGGACACCAGGCATAGATAGAAAGCGTCTGAAGTTCAAATTCGAGATTTTGTTGGAAGTGTGGGGCTTACCTGCACATGGATGGAGACCTGAGGAGTTTGAAAGAACTATAAATACATTTGAATACTACGTTACACACGAGTCACCACTACAAACTCACTCATTGCAAACTCTAAGGTACCCCATTACATGGGAATGGTGATAGATGGAACTAACTATACCTTACTGGTCAACCCTGTTGAGTGGACTACCCTACTCCGACAGAAGACTCATTTGGCCACATTAGCTCCAACGGTGAACTCTCAGAACCTGAACTCCCTAGAGCAGGAAACATGGAGGATACATGTCGAATAGCTCTAGAGGTTCCGACTATGATACTCCAACTCATGAGGAATTCAAGGCAAGATTTCGGTTCGCAGAGATGGCCAGGAGAGAACCGGAGGTTTGGTGCAGTGAGACGGTTCTGATGGAACTTGCCGAAGGCATCTCTTGCTCGATTAAAAAGGCAAGGATGATGGGGGAGATCGAGAAAGGCAGGGAGAGAGGTCGACAGTTCCAATTACAATTCCAAGGTGTCGACCGGGTGGCAGAAGAAAATGACAGGCAATTAGAAACACCGGTAGAAATTCCGGAGAAGACACCGGAGTTGTGGTTTGACACACGAGATGACACACTGGATCCCATACAAAAATATGGAGCATGCCGCAGAAATTCTTGATGAAATACCTCGTACCTCAGAAACCACTAACAGCCAAAATAAGATATTGGAACACACACCATTCCAAACAGAGGCATGCAGGAGGGATCAGTTAGACAGAACAGAGAGAGTGCATCACGTTTCAGTGAAAGGTGATGGGATGGGAAAGGATTCCTCGGATGAATCGAAAGGTGCAAGGTCAGCCCACATGGGCTCATTTAATATGGCAGAGACAAATCTTATGGAGACAAGGGTAAATGAGGAACCGGTCAAAGAGATTATATCATTGACTGAACTGGTTGATTCCTCCAATCAGGATGGACCAGAACAATTGGGCCAGATGAAGTCTGATAAAGGCAAATCAATAATACTACCAGAGGGCCAAGTTACTAATCGGAGGAGTGTTTGCAGGGCCAAAGCTCCGCTAATATTTCTATTCTCAAACGTGCAAGTGACATTAAGAAGAGAAAATCTGAATGGGAGGAATCAAAAGAGCAAAGCTTGGAGACGATGAAGAAAATGGATCTTGAAGATCTAGCTGATAGAGAGACTAGCTCTAAAGAGGTCAAGGCGATGATCAATCTATGTGACATACCAGTTGATGAAGTGGGGATTGAATTAATCAACCAACAAATGATCAAAGAGGCTCAACAAGCAAAACTAGAGCTAACAGAAAACAAGAGTGATGAAAAATCTAATGAATAATTGTTTTAACTTTTTTGTAATAGGGGTAGAGGCAGGAGTGCTTGTAGAGTGTAGTGTAGTTGAGATGAGTACTTTATGTGTGAGTTATTATATTAATGAGTAGAACTTATAGTAGAATTAATGTAATGAGTTGGAATGTTAGGGGATTAGGAGAGAGTAAAAATGTAATGTGGTAAGAGAGGCGATAAGAAATTCTAATTGCGACATTATTTGTTTACAAGAAATGAAATGGCCGTTTGATTCGAAGTTTCTAATTAAAAGGGTGTGTCATGGTTATTATATTGATGGTTCTATCAAAAAGACTAATGGATCGAAAGGAGGAGTATTAATGGCGTGGAATAATAAATTTTCCAAGATTGAGGTTTTGTCAACCAATTTCTGCTTAATTACAAAACTTCTCAACAACTCGAATAACGAAGAGATAACAGTGGTGAATGTGTATGGACCCTCCAACGATGATGACAAACCGAACTTCTTCACTGAAATGGAGGAGTTGCAACTCTCGGAGAGTAGAGTGATTGTGATAGGGGATTTCAATGTGGTTCGTCATGCCTCCGAGAGATCAACAGGTTTAAATAATTCTAGTCATACCAATAGATTTAATGAAGTTATTGATATGATGCAGGTTCAGGAAATTCCACTAGCTGCACGGAAATTTACCTGAACAAACAAACGCGATCTTCCAACGATGGCAAAACTCGATCGAGCATTCATCTCTCCGGACTGGCAAATTATTCACAATCGAATCGAGCTAAACCCTCTTACTCAAACAACTTCCGATCACTGTCCAATCAAACTCTCTTTTGATGGCATAGTGCTTAAACGAAGAAGTCAGAAATTTGAGATGTTCTGGTTTAACTATCCAGAATGCAGGGATATTATTCAAGAATTATGATTGTCACAACCTCAGTTACAAAATCCTTCCTTAAACCTTTCAACTAAACTAAAGAGCTTGCTGAAGTCACTTTCAAAATGGCACCTTAACAGGTTCAGAAACTCTAAGTCGTTGATGAATCAACGGGAAAAAATACTCTCTCTATTAGATTCGATTGAAGAGAGAAGAGCACTCACTCCACTGGAGAGGAACATTAGAGCTTTGCTAAAGGAAATCATTCAAGAGGAGGCAAACGTAAGTGAAATCAAATGGAAACAAAGAACTAGTTGTAAATGGCTCCAATTGGGGGATGGAAATACAAGGTACTTCCATAATTTTTTCCACAAGTAGAAGGAGGAAAAATAATATTTGCAAAATTACGCATGAAAATAATGAAATAACATCACCATAACAGATCGAAACAACTTTTTGGGAATCTTACAGGAAAATTTATGGTACAGAAGTTATATGTCTTTTCAATTTCTCTCTTAATTTTCTTTTCGATGAATTGATGTTTTTGGATGATCTGGCGAATCCGTTCTCTGAATCTGAGATTAAAGCGGGAATCATGGACCTCGCGGATTGGAAGACTTAGGGTCCAGATGGTTATCCTGCAGAATTTTGGAAACGAAATTGGGAACTTATCAAGCCAGACTTAATGGGGTTCATGAAGGCATTTGAAAAAGGCCAGGTATAAATGCAGGAATTTAATAAGGCGGACATAACTCTCATACCCAAGAAAAATCATGCACACTCAATTAATGATTACAGACCCATTAGCCTAGTATCAAGCCCTATCAAAATTCTGACAAAAGTTCTCACTTCTAGACTTCAACCTAAAATGAACGATCTCGTTCTCCCACAGCAATTTGCATTTATTAAAGGTCGTAGCATCACGGAATCATTCCTCTTGCTTAGGGAAATCGTTAATTTTTATGCTAAGAAAAATAAGTGATTTATCATCTTTAAAGCGGATTTCTCAAAGGCATTTGATACGTTAAGTTGGAAATTTATCCTCTCTATGCTCAAATCTAGAGGATTCCCACCCAATTTCTGTTCATGGATTAACACGCTATTATGCTCCTCTAGATCTAACCTAATCATCAATAATCAGAGGTCAGAGAGTATCAAACATAGGAGAGGGGTTCGTCAAGGGACCCACTTTCACCTCTTCTATTTGTGCTTGCGGCAGATGTTCTACAACGGATGATGAATAAATTATTTGATACGCGAAATGATGAATTTCATGCCAAAGTGTTCACATCGCAATACGCAGATGATACGATATTCGTTATTCAGTATGAGAATAACTCTATTCTTAAGCTTAAAATTGTCCTTAATGTTTTCTCGCACATCTCTGGACTGGAGATAAACTGGGGAAAGAGTGCCTTTGTTCCAGTTAATTTGTCGTTGCAGGAGATAGAGAATACAAAAATCAGGCTGAATTGTGACCAAACTGAACTGCCAATGAGTTATCTTGGACTACCTCTGACAATTAACAAACCAACCAAAGAGGATTTTCAACCACTTCTAGACAAAGTGGACAGCCGACTCGCGGGTTGGAAAAATAAATACTTATTGCGTGCAGGAAGAACAACTCTAATTAAAGCTGTCATGACGGCAATTCCGGTTTATTTCATACTTATCTTCAAGCTTCCCTGCTAGTTAATAAATGATTTAGAAGGGAGGGAAAAGAGATTTCTATGGCAAGGGGTGGAGGAATCGAACAATGCAATTCCACTTGCTAATTGGACTCTCTGCTGTAACAAATGGACAACGGTGGATTGGGACTGTTGGATCTTAAACTATTCAATATCTCATTATTATCCAAATGGATATGGAAAGTTAGGAATAATGAAAATTCTATGTGGAAATCAATTACGGTGGAGATCTATGGATTGGACATAAGGCAAACAATCAACAGATTCACCTCCTTCTTCTGGAAAGATCTCCATTCAATTGATTACATATTTAATATGTCCACCGATCGCGTACTGGGAAATGGGGAAAATACACTATTCTGGAAACACCATTGGGCATCTCAAATCCCATTTCAAAAATTATTCCCCAATTTATATTCCTTCTCAGAAAATCCAAAGCTTTTAGGAAGTGAGGCATTAAGGAAAGATAATTGGGATATCAGACTACATCGTATCCTATCTCCACAAGCCCTAATCGAGCTTGCAGAACTGGAAAGTAGCATACGTCACACAACGATTTTCCAATTCCAAGATTCAATCCAGTGGAGATGGTCAAAATCGAAGGAATTCTCATCCTCTGTCCTATATAAAGTACTAATTGATTCCGGTAAGAAATTCCCAATTTGTTTAGCTTTCTGGAAGACAAAAATGCCACCGAAGGTTCGTTTCTTTGCTTGGTTGGTGTGGAATAATAAAATCCTAACACAAGAAAATTATATGAAAAGAAGGTGGTGTGGACGATCCTGCTGCTCATGCTACAACACACGATCGAAAGAATCAGCCAACCATCTATTTGTTCAATGTGAATTGGTACAATAACTATGGAATCAAATTTGCGTGAAGAACAACTGGATTCGAATCGAGGCGACAACAGTGCAAGAAAGTTGGAATAATGTGAGGAGGATTCTATCTAAAGATGAAAGAAAAAGATGGGATGTGTGGTGGTGGGGATTAAGGTGGCACGTCTGACTGGAATGAAACGATGCAATATTCAGAGGATCAACCTCTAATGGTGAGCGATGTTTGAGAGTAATGAAATGTAATATTAATTCTTGGTTGAGATTTTTGTAATTTTTTTTTTGGGTGGCTACCTCTAAGTTGGGCTGAGGATTATATTTGCTTGGTCGATTCAGATTCATTGTAATTTAACGTTGTACTCATTGCCAGCGGGCTGGTGGTTTTTATCAAATTGAAATGGATACCATTTGGTATCCAAATTTCCTTCAAAAAAAAAAAGAAAGATGATACTAGAGAGAGAATATACAGTACTTAGCTATCGAATGGTGCTATCAGTTAGCTCATCATAACTACTCAGATCCAATAATCAGTACAAAATATTTATTTAACATACTAAAAGAGGGTTCAAAATATTATTTTCTTCTTAATTTGATGAACAATTTGTTCAACAATCCTAAGGGGACAACGTTTCCTCTAATCCACTAAGCACCAAATTAACCTGTCCATGATAAAGTGCATCAATATCTCCAATTAAGATGAAGCATTTCGTTACTACAATGGCATAGCATGAGTTAGTTAGCAAGCAAGATTTGCATTTATTTGGATCTCTCACTATGCCCCTCTATGGAGTGTAGATAAGAGACATGCAACAAAACCCTGATCTTGAAAAAGATGTGTGCTCCTGCTCCTGCCAACCCTAATATGGCCCAAAAATTTAATATTACAACATATTATTCAAGAAAAGAAGAGAAATTTTGAAGTCAAGAAAAAGAAAAGAAAAATTTAATACAATAGAAGTGGATAAAAAAGGCAATGGAACACTTACAGAGTGGTTTAGAATCTTATCAGTCTGAAGAGTAAATCCGGCATGACACCACTATGTCTCTTAGCTGGATGGAGATGAAACAATTAAGCCATTAAATGTTTCACCCAACCAGACCCATTTCACGACAATCCTTTACATAAAATTCCTCTTAATATAATATCATCAACTTGGTACATTGTGTCTGAAGGATTCTAAAGTATTTTAGAGTAGTGGAGCAGGACCTAACCAGTCTACTCTCTGTCAAGTAAATGTTCATCAATGCAGTTTTATAAATTATTGTTACCAAAATATGTGTATATAAATAACCATAGGGTTTCTCTACTCATTCATTACTAGTTCAGTTTTACTTCTCTCTTCTTCTCTAACTCTTTTGTCTAGTGTGCAGAAATGGAGAGTGCAAGAGTTAGTATTTTGGTGAGTTTCCTTTTATTAGGGTTGGCTTCTCCAGCCATTTCAAGGACTTTAGGTGAATTTAACGAAGAGAAGAATTTCATCTTTTACCCCGCCCCTCCATGTAAAATTCATCTCTCTCTTAACTATTTTCTTTATGTAGGTAGTCGAGTTTAACTTGTTCGTAGCTAGGTCTCAAGGCAACTAAGTAGTTAAGCTTATAATTTATAACCAAACACTACCTAAACAAACAAAAGCAACCAAACAAAAATATTAACTCATTTTGCTACGCTCATATTAAGTAATATATAAATCATTTAACTTCTCCTCTCGTATTCCATGAACTAATAAAATAAAATCATATATATGGAATAAAACAGTTGCAGGAGGCTCAACACCGTCAACAGGAACAGGAGGTGGCCACTCGACACCGTCAACACCGTCTTATGGAAGTGGAGACCCCCATTCTACCCCATCAACACCATCTTATGGAAGTGGAGGCGGTCATTCGACCCCCTCAGTACCATCTTATGGAACTGGAGGTGGTCATTCAACTCCGTCCACTCCGTCTTATGGAACTACACCAACTACACCGTCTTATGGTATCAATATTTCAACTCTTATCTACTTTGGTTTACGTACATTCTGGATGACATATATTGACAATATATAGTTTACTTGTATTTAACCAATAAACAACTAATAAAGAAATATGACATCAAATCTCTCATTATTTAGCACATCATATTTAGCAAGTTTATCAACTCTTCAAGCATGGGTTGAATCTCAAAAGAAAAAAAAAACTCTCAAGCATGCATTAAAAAAAACATTTTAAAAACATTGAAATGCACAAACTTGAGGTGGAATTTGAAATCTATTTTTTGTTAGTTGAGGCAGGATTTGGAACTCCAAATGTGCTTAATTAGAGAAATATTAAGTTAATTTTTCAACAAAAATATTAAGTTGAAAATCAAATTGTTTGGGGTATTTAGAAAATTATGTAATAATATATAAACATCGATAGAAAGAAAATATAGAATATTTGTATTGAAGAGTGATTATATTTATTTAATAATTTATTTCTTCTATATAGGTGGACATGGCTCACCAACACCAACATACGGATCAACACCAACAACACCAACAACGCCAACATACGGCTCAGGAAGCGGACATGCCACACCATCAACACCATCTTATGGCAGCGGAGGCGGACACGCCTCACCAACCCCAACCATCCCGTCCATCGACCCACACCATTTAATCACAGGCACCTGCGAGTAAGTCCACTAATAAGATCACTACTAATATGAGCATTAGTATGCGCCTCCAAAACTGTTGGTTACCAAAAAAGTTGAGATGATATCAATTCACTAAACCCTAAACCCCAATCTTTACATGTTAAAATGACAAATCTACAGTATCTTCTTGTCCTGCAGTACCTCAATGGTCTGTCAATGAAATAAATGCACATTTAAACGTAAGGTGTGTGATCCAAATAAATGCCTATGTTTATCCCTCTGTAACACTTCTCAAAGTTTATTATAATACTGCCCAATACCCGAAGATATTAAATATGAAAGATAGTTGAACACACAATCTTACACATAATAAAAGATTCATGAAGCACATTCTAACACAAAATCAAATTATTCTTTGGAACAGTTACTGGCGTAGCCACCCGCAACAAATATACACAATAGTCGGATACATAACCAACATAGGGAACACATTCGGCCCGACATGTGGAGTACTATTCGGCCCCACCACATCTCTTCACGACGCTTTATCAAACCCTAGAACCGACGGATATGGAGCCTTAATTCGCGAAGGAACCGCTTCTTTCCTCAACTCATGTTCAAATTCACACTTTCCATTTACGAGCGACCAAGTGAGGGATGCTGTGATTGGGTCCCTTTCGACCATGGGAGCAGCGGCAGCACAGGCGGATATTTTCAGGCAGGCGAATGAGGGACATTACCATGTGTAAAATTAGGGTTTGGGATTTGCATTATGTTGTAGCTTGTGTGATTAGTTTTGTTTTTTAAGTGTGTCTGTGTGATTTAGTTTATGAGGTGGGTGGTGTTTGTGGATTTTGGTTGGTATGTTATATGTGGTTGGGTGTTATGTGGAATTGTTTTGGTGATGTTTATCAGATTTTATCATATGTTAGTTTGACTGTTTTAAGTATCGGATTTGAATCTTCTTGATTAATATTGATGTCATATTTTCCATATTAATTATTTATGATTTAAAAGCTTGTTTTTTTCGTATTTCTGTTGTATGTAGTGTTTAGTATGAAGTTCTATTATGATCAGTATAAATAGTGAAACTAATAATTACTTCAGCAGAATAAAATAATGGGGGAATTTCATGCAAAAATTACTTCAACAGGAAAAAAAATAAAACAAATTACAGGAATGAAAAAGACAATATAATTTGTAGTGCACAAACTTTAAACCTAGCATGCAAATAAATACCAGATTGGCAAGAGTTTTTGAGGATCATATTGCTATCATTAATGACATCTCTATAAGCAAGATAATCTACTCTACCTAAAAAATTTCAAATAAATCACAAAAAAAGTACCTTAAAAGATTTTTGGAAACCCAAAACCTATAAAATAAAAGAATCAATTTCCCTTCAAATGTGACTCAAACCATTCAAAAATCTCATCATTTTTCAAGCTCGTAAATTCATGAAATCCAAAAGCAAGATTAAGCTCCTCATTTACATGCCTAAACAACTCAAATTTCTCATTTGTGATTTTCTTCTCAATTAAAGCTTCCTTCCAATGAATAGCTCTTCCATCTTTTCTCAAATATCCTTTTTCATCCAAAAACCCTTTTTCATGCAAAATCTCAATTAATTTAACCGCAAAATTCAAATCCAAACCCTCAACACGATTCGCTATAAAATTCGGATCCAAAGGGAAATCCGAGCACCCAATTTCCTTCGTCTCAATTCCTTTCTCCATTAATTCCGCCATATTTGATCTAATTAGACTAACCCTAACTTTGTCTTTTAGCATATGGACAAAGAGGGTAGGAGTGTAATTTTGCGGTATATCCAAAGTCTCAAAAACTCCTTCTGCAATCATAATGCAAATGCTACTAAATTCAATTTTGGTAGCAAGAGCTGAAATGAAATATCCGCCAGATGAAGCCCCAATTGCGATTTTTGGTAATTTTTCCAATTTATTTTTTTCGACCCAATTTTGAATAATCCATTGTACATTTTCCATTTCTTTTCCGAAAGACCAACATTCAGCAAGGCTAGAAATTGTTAAAACCGCGAAATTTAATTCAAGGGCTTGTAATACAAAAATTCGTTCTTCTGGCAAACCGGTACACTGAGGGCAATTTGGGGATTTATCCCAAAAATCATAGGCATGAATTGTACAACCATGTGCTATGAATAGAACTGCTTTTGGTGAATTGGGGATTCGGTATATGATTTCTGTACCGTTTGAGTGGTACAAAGAAGGGTTGAATTGGGTGGAAAAAGATGGTTTTTGGGGTAAATATTGGGGGTTTTGTAATGGAACGGTTTCTAATGGAGAATCGAGAGAATTTTGGGGGTTTTGTAATGGTATGATTTCTGATGGCGAATTGAGAAATGGGTTACGGTAAATTAGAAGAATTGTTGCGAAAAGGGTGAAAGTGAAGGACGATAGAATGATTGCTCTGTTTTTTAATGTGGAATTAATGGATCTGTGAGTCGTCCTTTCAGACCCAATCCACATTTTTAAGAGAGAAATAGAGAGAGATTGAATAAACGTTGCACAAATTTGAGAAAAATAATGGAAGAAATGAAGAAATTAGCCTCACCTTCTGAGATTTTGCACGGAATTGAGGAGATGTTGCCTTAAATCTCAGTTGATTGACTTTAGTAGAAACTAGTGATCTAAATCTAATCTAATTTAGTGGGTTTCTGTCTAAGACTTTGATTAGGGGTAGATTTTGAGCTGTTCTTCCTGAGATTTATGCTTAATTTTAAGATTTGGGTGTCCTAGTTTAAGCTTCTTTTATGAGGAGTCAACTACTCAAATGAGCTTGGTTTCAGTCTCAAACAGAGACTTTGAAGTATCAAAATTGGGCCTCAAAATTGATGTTCTGAACATTCTTCAATTGTTTGGGCTTTTAATCATGTTGGGCTGATGAAAAATGCACATATATCATGAATACGGCCACAAAATATATATTGCCCGGTCTCAATTGAAAGCATGCCTCTCAATTGGCAAACGGGCAGGTTCGGGTTCGGATCATTTTATGGTTCGGGTCAACTTCGGGGTTAGGACAATTCAGGTCGGGTCGGATTATATTCGGGCCTAATTTTGAACGGATCATTTTCGTGCTGAGATTATTTTCGGGTCTGGGCGGTTGGTTTCGGGCCCCTTCGGGTTTTTGGGTCGTATCGGGTGCGGGTTCGTTCGGGTTATCTGAATTTGGGATGCATTAATTTCATATTAATTACATAAAACTGAGTAAATACAAAATGATATTAACAACACATATTAATCCATTTTGAGCATGACCATGCATTTTCTTCAGTCCTAGTTCATCATCAGGGGGTCCAGAGATATCTCCCTCTTGATGAGAGGAACAAATCTCATCTTGGTGACTCACATTACTCGTCACGATTCAGTGCATACCTAATGATGGCCCTAATGATCATCCCATTACGGATGACGTAGGATCATATTAAATTATGTAGTTCCACATACAGGAATCCATGGTGACCTCAGGCTATAGGAACAAGCACACTATTCATATGAGAATCACTAATGACATATACCATACATATTCTCATAGTGTGGTCAGTCCAGTACGTGTTCTTTAACACAAACCTATATTCCAGACTTGACATCTCTATGTCCGTGATCAGCAGAACATGATCATCCAGTCTGTGAATATACTAGTGTGGATATGTAGCTTCTTATCTGAAGTATGTTTATCTCTATAAACATCTTACATATCAATAGGGACACTTTATAATGTCATTCGTTGGTTTCCAGGTCTACTATCAGAATTACGTATTCTGATGACGTGAACCCGAAGTGTCATTCATGGTCGATCTAATATATGTAAATATATTCGTCATCCATACACTCAATCATATATGAACTAAATAAGCGTGTTTCTCATAATCTAATCTCTAGTCCAATATTTTGGTCTAGGTCATAATTCCTTCATCTATTGCCAATATAAATATGTGTGGAGACAATGGGCCACCCTGTCCCACAAATCTTTTCATATGGATAGATTTTCTTGACATATCATTCAAAATAATTTTTACAATCCCTTTAAAACATGATTCTTTTATGCAATCAAACCACCATACATTAAACCCCATATTTCTAAAACCTATATTATGAAATCCCAGGAGATTGTATCAAATGCTTTTTGAATATCTACTTTAAAGCATAATAATGGATTTTTTGACTGATTTGCTTTATGCATCACTTCTCTGGCATAAATGTAACATTCACTAATGTTTCTTTTTTTCTAACAAAAAATAACTGATTGGGTAGAATTAACCTATTAATTACTATTTTTAATCTGTTTGCCAAGATTTTTGAAAATATTTTTTGCATACAGCTGATTAGACTAATTTGCCTAAATCTTTTGATTGACGAGAGGTTACATCGCTCCGCTTCAGTTAAATTAATTTTTTTATTACTTTTATTTTTGATATGCTTATTCAATCGTGAAATATTTTTTATAAATAAATTTATCATAAAATTGCCATACCAACAATGAAAAAATTGCATTCAAATTATGCTTAAATGTAATTAACTATACATATAATACTATCTAAATAAAATAAAATAAAATAACACATTGATCATACTTTGATAAATTTAAGTCATGTAATATATTTTCAAAATACTTGTTTCTAAGAAATAATACACTTGATATATTTCTAAAACACTTGTTTCTAAGAAATAATATATTTGATATATTTCTAAAACACTTGTTTATATATATAATGCATTTATTCATAGATATTATAAAATATAATTTTCTCAATAAAAAGAAAATTTACTTTAATTATATTTTATAAAATAAATTTTTATACAAAAATAATTATGAAAACTAATATTATATTTGAAAATTGAGTTAAAATACTAAGGGCATGAATATTATTATTTAAGCGGTTCATTGTAATAATTTGCAAAAAAAAAAAAAAGGGCCGGTAAGAGGGCCGGTTACAGTATAAAAAAGTGGGTCCCACTTTTTTTTTTCTAAAGGAACAAATATTAGGTTATAGATCCTATGTAGCATAAAAATAATATTATCTTATTAAATGACTTTTCTTGTATACTAAAAGGATACAAAAGATCAAGATAAAATCCTTCTTAGTGAGCCTATATTTTTTTTTAGTAAATTTATTATTTGATGCCAATTATCAAATGGGTCATAATGATCATTCAATACATGACTCGTTTCATATTTATTATATACCTAAGCAACAAATTTAAAAAAAAAATACACGTGTCAATCATCTAGCAAAATTGAAGAATTATATACAGTACAATTTGCTCCTTTTTTGGGTATTAAAGCATATGTGAGATTCAAAAATCTCCAAGTCTCTTTTTAGAATCATTATTTTTAATTATAAAATAAACTTCTTCTCTTAATAAATTCTAATATTTTTTGAAGAATTCACCATTGAACCCATCAGGTCCTGATGATTTATTATTCTTCCATTTAATAATAATAACATTCAATTCTTCAATTTTTAAATCACTATTTAACTCCGAAACATGAATTCTTTCTTCCTGGAATATTTTTGTGATTTGAAAAGTTGCATTTTTGTCTGGTTTGGGGGATTCATATCCAATTAATTTGTTGTAAAAATGAAAGAGTATTTCAACTTTATCTTTATGATTTGTTATTTTTTTGTTTGTAGATGGATTTAATAAGGTTGGTACATCAAAGTGTTTTTCTTTACAGTTGCATAACTGTGAAAGAATTTGGTACAATCTCCTTCTTTATATTACATACATAATATGGGGCGTAGAGGTGGCAAATCTGACCCGAACCCGAAAAACCTGAACCCGAAGTGACTTATTGCTTGATGTTACTCAAACCCGATCCGACCCGAACCTGAGTGACCTGAACCTGATACATCCCGAGACCTGAGAACCCGAAACTCCACAGATCTTGACCCAAACAAACTCGAACTGAACTGTCGCTGATTTAGATCAATAGTGGAAATGAGACTCCATTATATCAAAATACAATATTAGTATCTAATGATACAAACAAAAAATTCAAAAAAAAAATTCTATATAAAGGTTTTAATTAAAAAAATTATTCAATTAATGATTATTAAAAAAATTTATGAGAAAGAGAAGACAGGAAAAAAAGAAATGCGAAAAGAGTATTTTAAAATAATTTATTTTAACTGAAAAATCTAAGATATTCATTTACGTAAATAGATTGAGTATTTATTTAATTTTTAATAAAGTCTCAGTATAAAAAAGTGTGACGAGCATTAAATATATTAATTATAATCTACAATATTTATTGAATAAAGAAATCTCTTTTCATAAAAAACATTCTACGAGAAATCCGCTATATGCTGGAATTTTTGAAAATTATTATCAATTAAAAATAAAAATAATTTATTACTTTAAATTTTAATAGCTTATATATTTAATATTAATATTATAAGTACATATATTCTCTTACATAATTCTTTCACATATTTTTCTACATATTCAATATACACATACTTAAGAGAAAATTAATTTGGAACCATATTAATATGGAGTTCAAAACAAAAGGAATATTCAAATGAATTTATATAAAATATATTTAATATAAGAAATATAACATTTGATTAATATTTATTATTTTCTTAGGAGAAAATATATATTTGTGTATTGATATGTGAACTATTCATCTTCTATTTATATTTAATGTCAAATGTCATATATTAAGTTGGGTGAAATCAAATCATATACCCAACGAATGACAACAATACTGCCATCATTATAACGTAATGTGACTTTATAGAAATGAACAAAATGAAATATAAAATATTGATAAATAAAAGTCTACAAATACATTTTGCTCTAAAAAAGTCAACACATTTGATCTCATGTGATATTAATTAGACGAAATTAATTTATCATAAATCTAATGAATGACAACAATACATCTCATCAATACAAGATAGTGTGATATTCTAAAAATACATATAAGTAGTTATAAAATAACAACACAAAAAAATATACAATTATAGAAATCAGTGATTAACATTGGATGAAATTTGTTTATATCTTATTATTTGACGGCTGAAACAAATTTAAATTGTAACCATAACAATATGGATTTCAAACTAAAAGGAAATTTTAAAATTTTAGATTTTAAGATTTTAACATGACAAAATACAAAGTTTCTTTATGAGAATTATTATTTTTTAAAGAAGAAAAGAAAAACTAATTATGTTTTAAATACGTGAACTCTCCATCTTCTCTTTGTATTCAAATCTAACAATAAAAAATAACTATAACCGTTCTCACCTGATCGGGTATAGAATAATCAATACTAAAAATATCAATCATAGTTGTACATGTTAGTATGATATATAAATAATGTCATAAGATATCATAGTAACTAAAAAATTTAATGGTATAGATGTAACCATAATATTTAATCTAATGGATAAAATAATTGGGGTGATGTGGTCTCTTGAAAGTGCTCAAAAAGCTTTGAAAAATAAAGCGATGGGGATAATTTTTGCGGAGTTAGGCTGTCACCAAGCAACAACGCCACTCAGCTACTTGGGGTATCCACTCCATTTTAAAAAGCCTAGAAAGTTAGATTTCAGGGAAATAATAGAAAATTTTGATAAAGGGTTATAAGATTGGCAAGTTGCTTTATTAAATATTGCGGGAAGACTGGTACAGATAAACTCAGTACTATCTTTATTACCAGTTTAATATTTCTCAGTATTTAAGTTCCCAAAATGGGCTATAAAAGAAATGAATAAAATCAGAAGAAATTTCTTATGGAAAGATAACAAAAAATAGATTATAATATGATTTCTTGGCAGAACGTTTTCAGACCTAAGAAAGGAGAAGGTTTGAGAGTTTTAAATCTAGAAATCTTTAATGATGCAAATATTTTTAAAGTGGGTTTGGAAATTCTTTAATAATGAAAAAGTCTGCCATGGAGGCAGCTAGTAAGTAACTTAAGCTTGGAAAGAGGTGAGAGTGTAGAGTGTAAAAAACAATGCTGATTCTTATTTTTGGAAAGAAATTTAGAATTAATACCATTTTTCTTTGCCAACTCAGAGTTTTAGTTAGGAGGGTGGAAGAATGCGAGTTTCCGGCATAGTAATTGGGGTGAAGGTTTATTAATTGAAAAAGTCAGCTCTCTTTATTCACTGACAGCAGTAACCAAGGGTACTCTGAAGCAGTTTAAGAGCCTCCCAGCTTTAGAGGAGGCCTTTCATATCGTTACAGCTAAGAAACCCAACAAGAATTTCCTAACCTTCAAACCATTTTAGATCAAACCCAGCTTATTCATCAACCAGACTCAGTGACCTAGCGTCGCCATAATCAAAAAAGCCTGATCATAGCATAGACCACCCCGGAGAAGCCACGCTTTGCTATTGATGGTCATATCGAGGTTCTAATAACTTCTGTTTGTTGGAAGGCTTTGTCCCAGGTCTTGTTCTCCTAACTCAGATTCCATATCATGGGTCTCGTCCAACCGGGCGGGTGAAACCATTCTTCTCCTTCTTTCCTACCCGAGTGCAAACTGCTTTCTGACTCTATTAACGTATCATAATCCCATCCATCCACCCGGTTTGAGGAATTCTGGTTTGATTCTCTCCAACCGTCAGAAAAGATCGTAAGCAATCGGTGATTGCCTCTATGATCACTTTTGGGCGGAGCTTTCTGGATCAACTAACTGACTTAGGGTAAAGAAGTCAGAGCTTGAACATCGCCCCAAAGTAGCATTGAAGGTCTTCTATTTGATATTACTTAACGGCGGCGCAATTGAAAAAAGCACTACTGGGCTAACTATCGATGCTACTCCCTAAGAACAGATGATAAGAGATAACGGCGGGAATTGAACCGCTAGTACCGATTCCGTCAGTATAGTCAAAGTCTGATTGAGTGATATGCTTATCCGGCCGGCCGGTATTAGTATGGTGGATGCATCGAAATCAAGAGATCGTAGAGGGGTTCCAGAAAGAAGGTGAATGAATGGAGGAATTGGACGTCAACCTTTCGGTAACTACTTTTGAGTTCAATCTTTCTTTGCAAATTCTATATCTTTGTGGGAATCAACACTAATAGCATGAAAGTGGAGTTTGGAATCACTTTCACATCTTTCTATCCTCCTGGGAAGAAACTCTTAGTTTAGCACAATCAGTAGAACTTCTCAAAAAACAGAAAGAATGGACGGTATCGCCCCCCTCATACCGCCCACACTTTATCCACCCTCTTTTCCTCTGAGATGGCATGCAAAGGGCTCCTTCTCCACAAAGAATGCTTATTAAACCAAAGCAATGGACATTCACATCTCAAATAATTTAAAAACAATCTGGTCAATAAAAGTTCCAATGAAAATATGTTAATTGTAAAACTGCACCAATAAAATCCTATAAACAAAACTATACACAATATGCATCTTTCAAACTAGCAGTTGAAACCATCACTCTTTTAAATAAAGTCCTAAAAATTATGAGACTATCATCAGAAAGCCATTTAATATAAAAGAAATATCATCTAAATTTCATCTAAATATCATTACCATAATTTCATCTAAATATCATTACCATTATCAGTAATATCACATTACAAATTGCAAATATCAAAGACATGATTGACATTCTAATTATTACATCATCATTTATGTCAAAGAAACTAAACTAAAAGTATGAAGATAGCTTGTTTCACAAAGATAGACAGAACTTAATTTAATTGGCACCACCACATCATCGTTGATTAGTACAGATTCTTTTTTATGTAGTTGTATGAGTTAATTCTGGCGCGAATGGAGGAGCGGCGGCGGAGCGAATCGCCGGAGCTCACCGCCTTCATCAACTCCGGCGTCTTCAATCTCTCCAGCTCCGGCGGCTCCAACGTCGTGTTCTTAGATCCCGTGCGACTCCTCAACGAATTCTACTCTCATTTCCGCCTCTCTTACTACTCCCGCCTCGTCCCTCCCCCAAATTAAAGAAGAAGAACCGAAGGCTGATAAGAAGCGAAAGCATAAGAAGAAGGAGCAGCCTTGTCTGAACGAGAGGGAATAAAGAGCGGAGAAGAGACACCACGAAGTAAGGCCGTTGTTGTTAGAAGCGCACAGGAAGTTTCTAACTTGTGGAGATTTTGCCTGAATTAAATGAGTGATGAATTGATTTTGATTTGTGAGGAACGGAGGCCTGAATGTAATTTTGTTGAGTTGGGGAGTAATTGAGAAAGCGGATTTCTGTGAGATTGCACTTCCTTACAGAATTGAAGACGACCAAGGTTAGTTTAATAAATTAATTCCCTAATTTGTTTGGATTGAAGATAAAATTTGAAGATTTGGGATTTATTTGTGTTTGGTTGAATTGATTTTGAATATCAGATTTGGGAATTCATCTCTTCAAACTGGACTTTAATGTCAAAATTTCTCATTTCTTTGTTGACCCTCTTTGAACTCGGTTTCAAGTATTGATAGCTTCAATTTTGGTTCTTAGTGCTTGGCTGATTTATAAATATAATGCTATTTATAATTCACGAAATTAATAGATCTCTTATATGATTTCTATCGTGCATAAACTTAATCTGTTATGATAATTGTTTACATTTAAACGAATCTTTATTTGGTTATTTAATCAGAATAAGATTCTTACCCAAGATAACTTGTTGAAAAGAGGTATTCTGCTCATCAACAGATGTTACCTCTGTTGTAAAGAGCTTGAATTTGTCCATTATTTAGCAGATCAGTGCTATTTTGTTGAACAACTTTGGTATTTGTTCATGAAAAACCTCAAAGAGTTCCAGACAACATATCCATTAACAGTAGTGTATAGATCTGTTAAAGATGGTGGAGACGGTGAAGCAATAAAACAAAATCTCGATTTTCTTATTCTGTTTATGGAGAGAAAGATATAGAAGAGCTTTCTCAGAGGAAAAGAGAACCAATCATGAGTTGATAGAAGAGATAAGAGGTGAGCTCGAGCTTGTGAGATTAGTTCAGAGAAAGAGAAAGGAAGAGCTTGGAGTAGCAATTGCGCCGCCAGGCCGAAAGAGCGAGAATGAAGAGAGATAGAGAAGCTTGTAAGAAAAAAAAATTGTCGGCTGACCTAATAGATATTTCTAGAGTTGAGAATTTCGTTTCTGGGTTGGCTAAAATCAAGATTGGAAGAACGATATCTGAAATTTCAATGAATACATTTGTCCATTGGTTTTCTTTTCTTCTTTTCTTTTAAATTTTCAATGTAAAAAGAAAAAGTAACTATGTATATTTTATTAAATATATAAATATATATTTGGAAGGTGTACATTTAAGCCACCCTTCAAATTTTTTCAAATAAAAAATAAATAGTTCTTATAATTTTTGAAAGTAATTTTTAATTACATTATCTTCATGTAACAAAGTTAACTCCCCAACACTTCTTAGTTTATTTAATTTTTTTATTACATATGCCCGTAGGCCCACATGTAGTAAAGTGTTTGTTTCTATTACATAGATAAAAGAGGCTTTGGGCATTTTTTCTTCCCGGAGCCAATCACCAAATGACATTTAGGTCCCAATCATGGTCCAATGAAATCGGTTTGCAAACACAAAGTGGTCTTCTAATATTTGGTTTAAGTGAACCAGGTTCAAATTGAACGATAAATTAAGCAGAACGCCACTTCATCACGCATTTATCGTTCAAATTGAACGATAAATTATTTTTTCTACAGAATTGGTTCACACAACTAAAGTTTCATACAATTAATGGTTCACATGGGGCGTGACTATACAATATTTTAATTTGTCCGGCCCCTGTCACTCACAATACATTTGAAAGGGGTGTGTAATTTTGCAAAAAGGCCCCTACTCCATTAATCCTCTCTAAAATGTACACATAAATGTCCAGTATAGCAATAAGAAAAAAAAATTACATTTTTTTGGAATTGGTAATTAATTTATCGATAATAAATATAGTTAGAATTTTGTTTTAACTTCAATACATAGTTCTATAGCAAATAGTTCTTCCCTCTCCTTCTTTTCTTCATTTTTTGTTATAAATTAAGATAGATATCAAAAAATAAAAGTTTCACAAACGAGCCTTCTTCAATAAAAAAGACATACAAATAACATATTACTATAATTTTATTAAAAAATCTACACGCAAACTTTTTTTTGTAGAGTTACTATGATGCATTATACAGAACCGGAAACGGAGGCCAACAACAGACTCAGTATCCGACTTATTGCACAGCAGCTGGAGAGAACGTTTATCAAAACATGAATCCAGCGTACTATTCGTTACATTTGTTCACTTTAGACCGATTATGTCATAATTAATTTTAATATGGAATATTAAATAATCTTAGTTATACAACCATGTTTGCGAAGGAATTAATAGCATTGAAATGAAATATATTTTTTTTAATCTTCAAATAATCAACTGAATATACTGAGAAATACATAAATTGGAAGTACATAAACGGAGAAAGGAATTATTATTATCTTACCTATCGTTATTTACAAACTAAATTTTCATTTTTTGTACAAATAATAAACTGAATATATTTATAAAATTGTTTGTTTTTCTTTTATATTTTGTCACATGATATTTGATAAGGTGAGTTTAGATCTCAAGAAAAATTAAGATATGTTTGGATCTCAAGTGAAATATATTCGTAATTTATTAAAGAAGTTATATTTAACTTGAAATGGAGGCTATGAAGAAGTCGTTGAGTAAAACTTGTAGCCAAAAAAATTTGAGTTTAATATGCAATAGTAAATAATTGGAATAGCAACTAGTTAATTTAAACGTGGGATTCTTAACTTATCATTTATTATTCTATGTACGACTCCAGCCACAAAATCAAACACAAATAATCAATTCATTAATAATGCAGAAAACAAACACCATATCAAAGATCATATTAGTTAAGTAACAATGTCGACAAACCCAGCTCGGAACGATGATCAACTGCCTCCATGGAAGCTTCTAGAAGGCAAGATCGTGCTGGTCACCGGAGCCTCCTCCGGCATCGGCCGTGAGATCTGCCTCGACCTCGCTCGTGCAGGCTGCTTCATCATTGCCACCGCAAGAAGGACTGATCGTCTCCGGTCCCTCTGCGATGAGATCAACGGCCCTGATTCATCGACATCACCCAAACAATCTGTGTCCGTCCAGATGGATGTGAGTGCTGGGGAGGCAGAGATCGAGTCCGCCGTGAGACGCGCGTGGGATTCGTACGGGCGGATTGATGCTCTGATCAACAATGCTGGAATCAGAGGTTTACTTTGTATTAATCTCTTTGTTTCTTACTCAATTAGAGGTCTACTTTGTATTAATCTCTTTGTTTCTTAGTCAATTCGGAATAACATAGCTTACTTAATTTTGGTTTTCAAGGGGGAGTGCATTCAGTGCTAGAATGGTCAGAAGAAGAATGGAATAATGTGGTAAGAACAAATCTGACAGGGTTATGGCTCGTCACAAAACACGTATGCAGACTCATGCTTGAATCAAAGATCAAAGGCTCAGTTGTCAATATTTCATCAATTGGGGGCATTAATAGGGGTCTCAAACCTGGTGCTCTTCCTTATATCGCTTCAAAATCCGCTGTCAATTTCACCACCAAAGTAATAACTTCATTCAAATAATTTACATTTTTGCATGTGTAAAATAATCAAGGTTCGGAAAATCGGAATTAGAATCGAAGTCGATTTCTTAAGATAGCAATTTAGAATCGGATCGGAATCGGACCAATTTATATTAAAAAATGATTTTATATAATCATTAAAATTATGTATTAATTGAATCGGACCTTATCGATTCTGACTCGAATCAACTGAATCAACATCGAAATTGGCAATACCCAGAACCATGAAAATAATATATCTAAGTGAATTTTGTATTTATTTATTTATGTTTATTTGGAAGGCAATGGCGTTGGAATTGGGGGAGTATAAGATAAGAGTGAATGCAATTGCACCAGGAATATTCAAGTCTGAAATAACAGCCGTCTTGGTTGAAAAGAAATGGTTCAAGAAGGTGACACGTAAGGTCGTCCCATTGATGACACGTGGCACATCAGATCCAGCACTGACCTCTTTTGTGCGTTATTTGATTGACGACACGTCAGAGTATGTGACTGGAAATATATTCATTATTGATGCTGGTGTTAGCTTAACTGGACTGCCTCTTTATTCTTCCCTCTGAATTTATTTATTTTTTAATTATTATTAATTGGTTCAATTGTATTATAATAAAATAATATTGTAAAAATGAACCTTTTTAAACATAAAGACATGTTATGTTACACAAATATTGGCCCTTGAAACACAGATCCAACCTATCCATCTATAAGACTCCAATATTCTTCAGAAAAAGAACTAAAACAACATTATTAATATTTCAACTAAGATTTCTTGAGCATTTCATAACAATTTCTCCCTTGAGGATGAACATCCACAAAAAACTTAGGATCGTTTGGCACTGTCTTTTTTTTTCTTAAAGCCGATAACATTTTTTTCTACATATAATTTCATACACATTTATATTCTTCAGTATCAATATGTCGGTTACATCATTAATAGGTGATCGAAATTTGATAATATAAAATTAAAATAAGGAACAATTATGTATGATATTCAATCAAAATTATTATAACTAATATAATTTTCTTATTTTAATATGATTATCTCTAACGGCACGTTTTTTTTAAATATTAATTTTATATTTATAGCTTCCTGTGTTTTTATGAATAGATACTAGGGATATGTGATTTAATAATTGGAAATATGATATCACAATGCAATGTAGCACGCTCAAATCATAACGGACTATATATATTATTTTTCCGCTTTTCAATATACTATTTTTTTCTATATATTGTTTTCACTGTTTTAGATACTTTTGAAATTTGTTTATATTGTTTTACCGTTTTTAATATATCATTTGTTTTCTATATATTGCTTTCACTATTTATGTATATACTGTTTACAAAAAATGAATTATATGTACTGTTTTTTCAATTTTATACATTGTTTGTTAGCTATATATATTGTCGTCATACTGCACGACGAAAAAATCCCGCCGTAATATATATGATGTCCCTTTGATATTTGTCTGCTTGTTGGTGATTTTTTGGTGCTTAATTGGACTCATATTTGCGTTTTGTTGAATTTTAGGTATGTTTGTTGAATTAATATTAATTGTTCCGTAAGAATATTTTTTTTTTGCTTGATTTTTTTTGTTTTGGATTCAATTTTAAGAGTAAGAATGTTTGTGCCACTACAAAACTATCTATATAATTTGAACCAATATGTTTATTCCAGCTATCATCATACACACACAGAACAAAGTGGTAGGTTATTCTCTACACTGTTCCATAGATCGTCTAATAACAAATCATGCATAAATGCAACCAACTCTAAAAAAAAGATCTTTTACTTGACAATAAACCTAACTAATTAAATTGCCAACAACATTAACGACTTGTTCATATCAAGTAGTTAGTAAGATTGTACAGATTGAGGTACTCATTTCGAGCGAAGAGAGAAAGATGGGGCGACTCCTGGCAATTTCTGGCGACAATGGATGGAGCTTGATGGTTCAAAAACCCTCGGCGGCGGATGTCCCTCGAAACCCTAAACCCTCCAAAACCCTAACCCATTCTGCCTCCCACCTCTTTCGACCTCTCAACCCTAGATCTAAACCTACAAATACCCCCTTACCACCGAAGACACCTACCATCAAACCTTCACCTCCTTTAATCCCCTCCAATCGTGACCTCTCCTCCACCTCTACCCTAACCTTTAGAGACATCCTAATGAAAGGAGTTATGAAGTCTCTCTCCGTTGCCACCAAACCATCCTTGCCACCGATCTCACAACCGGAGAAGTTCCCTCTCCCACCGAATCCCTTTCATCCGATGTTGAAGGGTCGGTGTTGCAACTGTCTACATAAGGACCATAGGGCCAGGTCTTGCTGCTTTCCTTGACGATATGTTAAGTGTTTCAAAGAAGGACACCTTTCCAAGAACTGCTCGCATACCCATGAGATTTCAACGCCGATCTCACCCTCTTCAACCATCCCTAGTGAGAGTGCTTCACAATTCAGTGGGACGGCGATGTCTGCAGACCGACCAGTTTCAGCTTTTCACTTCCTTGCAACGGAAGATACACATCACCAGGATCTCTCTTACCTCTCTAAGGCCGTAGTATTGGAAGAGGCAGTACAAGCTAAGCTCAACCTTCAAGTTGTTCGAGAAAAGCTAGCGGTCTTTTGGCCGGATCTACTCGAATCCATGGGCATCACTCATTGGCACGACAACCTTTTTCTTCATATCTTACCGCCAAACTTCAGCAGAGGAAAGTTCATTAAAGACTTCCCCTCTGCCCTATCAGAAGAAGGGCTCAAAGTGGTCCAATGGAATCCTAGCTTTCGAGGTCGAGCCATGTCTTTCCAATATGAAATCTGCCTAGACATTCATCGGGTACCGTCTCAAGGTTGGCGTAGCGCTGACATTAAACAAGGTGTCAGCCCTTTTGGATATTACATATCTCACGAAACTCCTCCTAATCAACTCTCTCTCCAACAGACTGATTCTCCATTGTTGATCACTATTAACGAACCTAATGTGATGACGTCTAACGAGGTGATAATTTTAGCACACGTGGACCTAATCAGAAGTGCAAGCATGGAAAATTCTGATGTAGAAGAGTGCATGGGAGACAAAGTGGGGAGCGTCAACGAGTCGACATAGAATCCAACGTTTAAGGAATCCAACCCAAATTGCGTGGTCAACCCTGTATTATTTAAAAATAAAAAAATTTTAAAATTTTTAAATAATACATAAAATGTGAGAATGAAAACTGAAAGTAAAGTATGATTTTGATTTTTTTGTATCACTACTATATTTTCTACTTGCAAATTCCTTAGTCATTTATATGTAAGCCTATATTAATTTATTTATATCCGTCGCATTATCGGTTTTGTTTCTTTTTTATTTATTGAAAAACAAATTCTAGACATTAATGAAGCAGAGCTAGGTCCCCTCTAGTATAATAGTTCTCAATATTTTGAATTATTTTTTATATGATAGTTCTCATGTAATTGAAAATATAATATGAAATATTAATCTAAAAATATTGTGATATTGTGGTAATAATTTCAATGAAGAACTAACATTTGAGAAAATTTTTTGAACCTGCGGCTGAGAGAAAATTGATGATAGGTCTCTTAAGAATGCTCAACTAAAGATAAAAATTAAGGTAAGAGTTAATGAACATATCATTTTACATGTTCTCTCATATAACATATATTCACATATTTTAGCAATAAAAAATTAAATTGGAACCATAACAATGGAATTCAAAATAAAGAAAAAATTCCAACAAATTTATAATTGATAATTTTAATATAAGAAATAAAATATTTCATTAAGAATTATTATTTTTAAAGAAGATAAGAAAAAAAATATGTTTCATGAGTGAACTCTTCATATTCTTTTGTATTAATATTTGAACATAACTTTGGACCATGATTCATTGAAACCATCTGATTACGATCTGATGACCAGAAGTAAATTCAACGGTTCTCACTTAATCGGGGATGAAACGCAAAATACCATTTCAATCAATTAGATTTAACCACCTAACCACCTAGCCGAACTCCGTAATCTTATCTCGTGTTTTGGTACTTTTATTCAATTCACTTTACCTTTCATCTATTTATCTTTATTTCTATTATTTATTGTTAATTAATACAACCAATCCGTTTAAAAATAAAATAACATTTGTCGCGTTCACAAGTGTCTATATCTCCCGGTAATGGTATGCTTTATGGCTCCTTGATTCCACTAATCAAAATGGTGTTCTTTTACAAAATCCTAGCGATCATCGTAACAAAACTAATCATAGATCTCTCTCAATCATAACAAACAAACAAACTTGATCTCTCTTTTCTCTCTCATTTTTGCTCACAAATATTGAATAATTTAAGTAGACAATTAGAAAGAATTTCTGGACTTGATTTTGCTCAATAATGGTTGAAAAACGAATTGGAGGTCTTTTAAAGAGGAAAGAGCAACCCCTGCAGAACTGGAAACTGACCGGGCCTGTTTGAATTCACCAATGGTCCACTCGAACGGATCTCAAATATGGCAGAAAATTAAATCTCAACGGCTATAACAATTAATGTTGCTAGCTGTCCATTCAAACTTACTATACAGTCCATAAACTTTATCGATTAATTCTAGCAGCAGTTTGTTCGAACTGAAGTGAGGTCCGTTCAAATTGACTGTGTAATTTCTCCAGTCCGTTCGAACTTACAGTACAAATTCTACAGCTTTATTATTTTGATCCATTCGAAGGGTTCCGTTCAAACAAAATATGATCCAGAATTAAGTGAATGCTTTCTCTCTAAAAAGCGTATTTATATTATTCATATTTAAGTGATTTTACTACTAATATCTCATAGAATTCTTCAAGTCTTGTATGTCTAAAGTGCGAGTCTTGAAGAGTTTACTTGTTCTTAATTTATTCAATATCTTCCATGTTAATCATATTTCGTTCATTCTTTATCATTCGCGAATAGGCTCATGTACGTCTAATTGAACTTGTTTATTTTCTATTCTCATACAACAAACTCAAATCTAATTAGTACAACGGAAATATTTTAAAAATCATCAAACAAAGAACAACAATATGATTATGTTTTAATAAGCATGCACATGTTGGAATAAAATATCAATAAATTAAAAAAAATTAATTTTCTTGAAAAATATATTTACAGAAAACATATTTTTAGAAAATTATTTTTTAAGAAATTATTTTGGAAAATTATTTTCTCATAGGGGCAAAATGGGAATTTCAAAAAATTTAACTAATAAATGGATGGAGGGGGTTTTCTGTAAATGAAAAGTTTATCATATGTTTTTTTTTGTAAATCTGAAAATATAGGAGTTTTTTTTTGTAATATTAAGAAAAGTTAGGGAGTTATTTGTAAATTTTCCTATTATTAATCAGCCTGGAGCTGAAGAATTAGAGTTCAACCTGAAGTTGAAACTTATAAATCGACCTGAAGTTGTGAAAACTAAAAATCAATATGAAGTTGTGAAACTAAAAATCAATTTTAAGTTGCAAAATTATAAATAAAATCTGAAATTATAAAAATTATTACTCAGCTAGAAGTTGACAAATTACTAGGATAATATTAGCGTTTCGCTGCGAATATTTCAATTTTATTATTCATTTCAATCTATGTATAAATTGCAATTATGTAAATTCAAAATAAAAGTTTGAAATTAATTCATAATACTAAACAATATATAATAATTATGTTAAGTAAGTTGTTTATATTTAAAATCATTTTGAATTGCATCTTAAGATATTCTATTCTTTTATTATGCATTTGAAAATATTTTCTATATCACACCTAATTTTATAAGGATGGATAACTCTATACCAATAAATTTATATATAAAAAATAAAATAACATAAATATAAATTCATAAAAAATAAAAAATAAAAAATCATAACCGATTAAATTATTTGAATAATAGTTTATGATCTAAATTTATACCTGCATTAAGATTTCTAAGATTAAAATGTCTTTTTTTTTATTCTCTTTGGTTTCTTATGTCGTTATCTCTTGACATACTATATTTGAAAAAATTCTAGTATTAGTCAGGCAAAATAATTTATTTCAAAGATTTTAGTAGAAATAACGTAAGATTTAATTATAGATGATTAACTTTAAAAAAGATAAAATAATAATTATATTTAACATAATTTGTAAAAAAGAAATATGATACTACTATACATAAGAAAATCTAATATGACTCAATTTCTTAGAAAAAAAACTATCACCGTTATTTTTCTTAGTTATTTTTTATTTTTTTTAGTTGTTAAAATGATACGAGTTATGTATAAATTGATCACATACTTTTTTTTAAATCCGTAATATGTTAAGTAATACAATGTAATTCTTAATACTCTGAAATTTTATTTGATATGATAGTTCTGACGTAATTAGAGATATAGCATGAAATATTAATCTAACTGATCATGTGATGCTGTGGTAATAATTTAAATGAAAAGCTATTATTTGGAAATAATTTGATCCAACGGCCAAGATAAAATTGAGAATAAGTCAGTTGAGAATGCTCAAAGACAGATGAAAAATAAGGTATGAGTTAATAAGTATATCATTTTTGTACATGTTCTATTATATAGTCTATATTCACATATTTTAGCAAGAAAAAAATTGAAACCTTAACAATATGGAACTCAAAATAAAGAGAAAATTTCAACAAATTTATATTTGATAATTTTAACATGAGAAATAAAATAATTATTAAGAATTATAATTTTTTAAAGAAGAAAAGAAAAATTATTTATTATTTAATGAGTGAACTCTTCATTAACTATTGGTATTAATAATTGAATATAACTTTGAATTATAATTCATTGAAACCATTTGATTAAGATCTGATGGTCAGAAACAAATTCAACGGTTCTCACTAAATCGGGGATAGAACACAAAACAATAATTCAACCAATTATATGATTATGTTTTAATAACCACATTATTGTTGCCATAAAATATCAATAAATTGGAGAAAAAGAATAGTTAAGATTTGATAAAAATTTTAATCGAACGAACGAGATAAAAGTTATGATGTGGCCATTTGAGAATAAACAAATTTATATTTAATAATTTTAACATGAGAAATAAAATATTTATTAAGAATTATAATTTTTTAAAGAAGAAAAGAAAAATTATTTATATTTTAATGAGTGAACTCTTCATTAACTATTGGTATTAATAATTGAACATAACTTTGAATTATGATTCATTGAAACCATCTTATTAAGATCTGATGGTCAGAAACAAATTCAACGATTCTTACTAAATCATGGACGGAACACAAAATAACAATTTAAGCAATTATATGATTATGTTTTAATAACCACATAAATGTTGCCATAAAATATCAATAAATTTGTGAAAATGAATGGTTAAGATTTGATAAAATTTTTGATCGAACGAACGAGATAAAAGTGATGATGTGGCCTTTTGAGAAGGCTCAAAAGTAGGTGAGCAATAAGGGGTTGGGATAATTTATATTTTAATGAGTGAACCATTTAAACTATTGGTATTAATAATTGAACATAACTTTGAATTATGATTCATTGAAACCATCTGATTAAGATCTGATGGTCGGAAGCAAATTCAACGGTTCTCATTAATCGGGGATGGAACACAAAATACCAATTCAGCCAATTATATGATTATATTTTAATAACTACATAAATGTTGCCATAAAATATCAATAAATTTGAGAAAATGAATGATTAAGATTTGATAAAAATTTTGATCGAACGACCGAGATAAAAGTGATGATGGGGCCTTTTGAGAAGGCTCAAAACTAGGTCAAAAATAAGAGGTTGGGGTTAATTATCTAACATGAAGTTGAAAAGTTACAAATAAATCTGAAGTTGAAAAAAAAATATAAACAACCTGAGGTTGTAATTGAAATTAATACTATGAATATGAACAAAAACTTGGTTGGCCACGATATACATGAAGAACTTGAATCTGAAATTCCTCTCATCTCATTATGAACAAGGCAAAAAATGAACAAAATTTACGTCAGTGCAAAATTTAATTAAAAGTTCCGGGAGAGCTAATATTTGCCTAACAAAAGGGGACAAAAATAATTATGCACAATGTGTTATTCCACCCCCCCCCCCCCCCCACCCCCCCCCCCCCCCAACACACACACATATATATATATATATATATATATATATATATATATATATATATATATAGCTTCTGCATTCTTGGAATGAATTCGTTGTGGCATGTGAACCTGTAGATCCACTATGCACACAATTTTGTTATATTATAATGACATTTGTGGACCAGAAGATCCACCTACGAACATTTGTAAGGAAATGTAATGTAGTATGTATTAAAAATAAAACATATAGTATGTATTAAAAATAAAACATATACTAGAAATATTATTTTGTTTATCCATCAACTTGAATGAACCAGAAGTTTATTATGTCAAATGAAAATGCTCATTTTACAATATGAACATGAAGTTGATGAATTCAATTCTCAATACTCATGTTACAATAATGAACCAGAAGTTCATTAACAAAAAATGGAAAAACTCATACTACAGTATGAATAAGCAGTTCATTAATTCAAATAACAATGCTCATTCAACAACAATGAACAAAAAGTTTATTATTTAAAATAGAGATGTCATGCTTTTAATGACCGCCTTGGAAAATTGAAGAGATTTTTTTATAATTTAGCGTTCTCCCGACTACAAAGTTATGACTGATTTGTATCCAAACATTTTAAATCTTTAAATTTTTTAGATGCGCGATATATGTGCCAGTAACACAATTACAACACATTAAATAAGTTCTGAAATAATGCTTGGCATATATGTTGGGCTTGAAGCTCTAACATAGAGTCTATTGACAACACAATTTGTTGATGAACTAGAAGTACAAAAGATAATACATTTGCAAGATATAACAAATACAATGCCAAATTCATATGTTGATTCACAAGAAGTGATTAAGTCATATCGACAATATCCCTGCTCATATCGATATCCAAGAAGGATCATCAATTATGTATGTAGAAAATGAATGAAAAACACGCCTCAAGCGTGACAGATCATTGGCGGTCTAAAGATAAATATCCCAGAATGAAAAATTGAATTCATAACAAAGTTAGAATTGTGAAATAACAAAATACTCATAAATATATTTAGAATATTATAGTCCTGAAGAACTTCATGGCTCTAATTAATAATGCCAACATAGATAACAAAAGCTAAAAAAAATTAAATGTTAATGAAATGCGTCATCAATTTCTAAATTAGATCCTCAAAAAAGTTAATATGAACTAGAAGTTAAATAATTTGCAACATATCGCAAATATATTATTGATGCAAAAATAATTATCAAATCATATATTTCAGCATTAAATATATTCATGCTGATATTGAAATACACTTGGATAATTATAAATATATTATACGCGAGAAGCGTGGTCGACCAATATGTTCCAAGTATAAAAAACCCAAGGAAGAAAAAGGAACATGATAATAAAGTTAACATCACTAAAGTTGTTTTAAAGTTATAAATCATCGTGAAGATGATATTGAAAATAAAATAGTAGGAAAGCATAAATGAGCAAATAACCTTTGAAAAGGTTCAGATACCTGACAACATTTAGAATGTTGAAAATTATGAGTTCTCTAAATTATGCCTTTACTATAGAAATGATGAAACCAAAATAAAATCATGAATAATAGAAAGTTTGCATATGCGATTGCAATCAATATAATCAATGAAATGAGGATCTAGAGTTATACTTAATTGCATAATGTCAACATATAAATATTGGCAATAATATAAAGATGTTATTAAAACATCATTATATTCAATTATGAAATATAAAGTTATTGACATGTCATCCAAACACATGACATTGTACAACAATATGGTACAAAAGAGTGCTTGTAAGAATAAGTCATAAGAAATAAGATTGTAAAATGTCGTTTCATTTATATTTTATTTGGTGGTCACTGAGAACTCAAAATACATCTCAAATGTTATAGAAAAATATTCATATAACTCATTTGATTGCAATAAAAGTAATGAAAATTCCTGAAGGATTTAAAATGCCTGAAGCAACTCTCGAGAGATATAATATACTACATTACACAGATCTTTGTATGAATAAATGCTATATGGAGTTATGTGGTAAAGTAGCTATAATAAACATTTATTGAAAGAATGCTAAGTAATCAACCAAAATTATGATTGTATTTTATAATTAGTTGTGGCTACATAATGAGAAATTAAATCTTAAGTGAACTTCTGAACAGCTTCAAAAGCAACAACTCACTTAAAAGTAAATATTGTACTCTCTTTCCTTCAATAGGATATTTTTTCGATAGAGTTTAACCTAGTAAGATTTTAATGATACATACTTTAAAGTATGGATAATGAGGGAGTAAAAATATGCATTGCACTTTTTTTTCATTGATTAAGATTTTGTCCCAGAAGACTTTTCTGGTAAAAATTTTAATGAGCCAGATTTCTGATGAGTATGAAATGGACATCCAAGAATTATTAGTATGTATATTCATAAATATTAGACTTTTGGGTCCCTCCAAAGATCTTCATAGACTCTTGATTTCCTTAAAGGTCTTCATTACTTTGCTTTATTTACTTAGTTATTTCTTTGTAATATAGAGGGACATCTATCCTTTTAAATAGATGTATTGTAATGTATGAAGGGTGAAAATAATAATAGAATGAATGGGAATTTTCTCTCTTCCAATTTCTTTCTTTACTTTTATCTCTTATTATATTTAATTTATAACAGGATGAATATTTCCCAAAAATACCAATAAAAAAAATTGTTGCTAAATGACTAAATGCAACTATTGCAATTGGAATTAACTCAAATGTAGGAACTCAAACCCTACAGAAATTGGATTATATATGATAAATATATTATTATGTAGCATTATGTACTCTTTGAAGATGTTATATATTATTTCTTTAAAATAATAAATATTGATGTTTTAGATTGTTTTATTTGTTTATATAAAATAATAAACTTTATACTATTAGATTGATTCACAAATTAGAAGTATTAAACTAATTTCCACCATGTCGATACAAAATATATTACTAAAGTATGTGAAATTTCACAATATTTGTATTTAATATGTTTATCATCATACTTATTTTAAGTTCTTAAATTTTTGTTGATACTTTGGTAATATAAATATATGATGGTGTCATTTGAAATTTCAAATATTACGAAATTTGATTTATAATAGGATAGAATGGTATGTTTTTATTTATTTCCTTGAAGAGTGTTTTGATTTAGAAATTTTAATGATCAATTCTGAGTATTTAAATGAAATTATAATTAGTTAATAGCCATTAAATTAGGCCTTTTAATTGTCACATAAGATAACAGTAAAACTAAAACTAAATTAGAACCACACCCGTTCTAAAGACCAACGGTTACTTTTTTTATTAAGGGCCTGTTTGGTTTGCTGTAAAAAGTGCAGTTTGTAAACTCAATTCCCATAAATAGGTGGCTTTTTTTTGTTTGGTTCTCAGTATTTTATAAAACTTCTGCACTTTGCGCTTCCCAATGCAAAATTATCCCGTATCTTCAACTCTCCCCAAAAAATGCAAGGTTCACAAATACAAAAGGCTCAAATTTCTGACGGGAGAAAAGAAAATCATTCCTGCTTGACTCTCTCCTTCCTCGCCTCTTCTTCTTCTAGCTGCTCCTTTGAGCGACTCTCTCCTTCCTCGCCTCTTCTTCTTCTAGCCCCTCCTTTGAGCGTCGTTCTCTCTCTCTCGGTATGTTCTATGAAAGCTTTCTTTGATTTTTAAACAAATCTTTAGTTTCTCTATTTTCACTCTTGTTTCCTTTTCTTTTTTGTGCTGATTTCGAACTATTCATCTTTTATGCTCAGTTTATCTCTTCCTAATTAGTCTCTAAAACTAAAACAATCATGAGGTTTTGTGCTTATTTTGTGCATATCAAGTGTATGATGAAAAGCTTCTAAGAATAATAATGCATTTGGGAGATAAATGAGCAATGAAATGCTTAATGCTTTCCTTCTTGCCCATTCACTCGTTCAATTTATCATATCAATCTATTCTTTCTTTCTTTTCCTTTTTGTTCTTTTTCTTTTTCTAGCTTGTACTGTGAGAAGTTTCACGTTACTTGTTCAATTATACAAACTAAATTGGGGTTGAAAAATTGTTAGAAATGATGCAGTTAAGTTAAAAGCTTACAACTTCATTTACCACTATATATTAATATGATAATTCTGATTTGCACTTAAACAGAACGTCGAAAATAAGCCTAAGGTTTGATTAATGCTTAACATTACTTGGTTAAAATCAATACAGTACTTGTTACTTTTTATGAAATGATGCATGGTTTCTTACTTAGCCATTCATGTATATTTTGTAAGAGATGACACATGGTCCAGTGATGTTTTGCTTGCCTTCTTGCCCATTCACTAATTCATTCATTCACTTTATTTACATATCAATCTATTTTTTTCTTTCTTTTCCTTTTGGTTCTTTTTCCTTCTGTTGGAAAAGGGGAATAAAATTGTACAGACTACAATAAAAAGAATGATGTACTAATTTATATAGGTGGTGCTAATGTTCTCTCTTTTTTATTAGATGGAGAATATCGTGGAAAATGTCGGGAAAAGAACAAGTTCGAATTTTAAATAGTTTATATAAGTGTTACGTCTCATTTTGTTTTTGTGTACTTGTGACGTAGCGATATATTACAATTATGATATACTTGTATTTTGAGTCTGGGTATTTTGTATTAGCATTGACTTGAACTATGTGACTTGGAACATTTTATAAGGACTTAATTATCTTATCTTGATTGTTGCATCTTTTGTTATATTTTACTTTCTTGTATTGTGAATCTAATCTTGAACTATTTTGTTGTATTTGTGTGGCTTGAATGAGTTGGAATTTTTTTTAGAAGGTTTGATAAATTGTTAGTTGATTTTATTCTGTAAAAGTTTGGTCTTAACTTTTTGATTATTTTTTTAATTAGGATATGTGAGTTATTGTTGTAATTTTGATTTTTATTGGCTTTTGAATTGAGGTATATATATTTGACATACAACTTTAATATATGTAAACTTTTCAATTACTTCGATCTAAACAGTGAAAATCAAACTGCATTTATCAACTACAACAATCCAAACATAAAAACTGCAATTGCAGTAATTTCAGATTCTTATATCCAAACACTAGAAAATGCAATGCAACTCCAGAAAACTCATTTACAGGATTTCCAGATTCTTCATGAATTTATTAATGCGACAATCCAAACAGCCCCTAAATCAAAATGGTGCACGGCATTTTTTTTCTATATAATTCTTAAGTTTTATTCGCTTTTATATATATTTAATTTTCATAAAATTGAACTGGAGACAGGGGCAGAACTAGAGTATATAAATATTTAGAGTATAGGGGGGCGGAAAAAAAAATTATATAAAAATATGGGTGCAACATGGGGTATATGCATACAAATTCTTTTCATAAGTGGGGCCTTGAGGAGGCAAAATCTGACCCGACCCGAAAAATGACCTGAAATCCGACCCAACCCGAGACCCAATCGACCCGAAACCCGAACGACCCAAGACCCGATGACCCGAGACCCGAACGATCCGAAACCCGAAAGACCTGAACGACCCGAACCCGAATGACCCATAATCCGAACCCGAATGACCCGTCAGATTATCGAGACCTGAATAAGCTGAGCTTGAATGTACTTAATGAATGATCACCAAACCGTTGATTTCATAATTATATGCTAACATTATATATTATTTTATAATATCTTATTATTTTTTATTTTGCCACTATACTATTTTAGAAAGTAATATATTTTTTTATAATACTCATGTATAATATTATTTTCTAAGACTTAATTATAGTGTAACAATTATTTATAAAACTACAGTTGATAAAGTCAAGACTAGTGATAACTAATTAGCATGACATATAATCTCAAATGGCCCAAAAGTAAAACCAAAATTAAGTAAATGCAACGACCCGATTGATCTGTAATAATAATTTTACTGACCTAAAATATTTTCAATGATCCATAATACAAAATACAACAATCAAAAATACTAACCCTAAATATTCAAAACATATAATTGAATGACCCGTAACCAAACTGACCACAAACCCAAATGACCCAAAACTTAGACCCGAAAGACCCGTAACCCGATTGACCAGTAACCCGAACCCGCCCGACCCGAGACCCCAAAGACCCGAGACCCGAATGATCCGAAACCCGAAAGACCAGAGATCCGAATGACCCGAAACCCGAACGACCCAAGATGCGAACATCCTGAAACCCGAATAATCCGAGACCCGAATAATCCGAAACCCGAATAACTCGTAACCCGAATGATCCAACCCGAACCCGACCCAACCCGCTCATTTGCCACCTCTAGCCATGGCCCATGTAAACCACCCCCTAATTCCGCCACCGATGACTGGAGAATTAAACACTGACAGAATATTGATTATCATTGGTGTCTCAAAACACAAAGTAATTAATTAGGCTCTAATTTTTTTTGCGTTTCAAGTCTAAACTAAATAGCAATTTCTCTCCACTTTCACTGGACTCGTTAACGTGGTGAACCAGGAGCAGGGAGCGTCCATAAAGATAACGCGTGGGTCGACCCATAGTTCTACTTCTTGCTTACATTTCCTCAAATCCTCTGTGCCTCAAACTTAATATATCCTATGCAAAACTAAAAATTAATGGATGTTAGTGATTCACTACAGGAGATATAGAGCAAACGTGGTCTCATTCAGGTATCTAAAATCTCCATTAACACATGGCCTTTCTTTCTCTTTCCCTCCCTTTTCCATTTGTCTTTAGTTTTCAGTTTTTCCAGCCACACAGCACCATTAAAGAGAGAGAGTTACTTGTAACCGACCAGGCCCAATAAACTCTCGTGAAACTCTCTCTGGAGCCTTGCTGTATATATATATATATATATACCTTTCTTGGTTCTCTTTTCAGTCCGACGATTTCCTTCGCTTTCTCTCTCTCTTTCACATTCATTTCTAAACCAAGACAACGAATCCGGTACGTCTCGCTCTTTCTCTCTGATCTTTCTTTTCTGCTTGTGGTGTTAATTGAAATTAAGTTTGTTATTAAGACCCACTTCTTAGCTTAATTTGTCTCTCAGGTGTGAAGGGGCTTGTTTGGTTTAAGATTCGTGATTTGGTCGCATTTTGTAGTTGGTAATTTCTCTGTGTGGTTGCATTTCTTACACTGAAATTTTCAATTTTGTTACCGCATTAGTTTCAGAAAAGTAATATGAAGGGTTTTAATTCTTTATCTCTTTCTTGGTCCTTTTACAATGTCGAATTGAATCCCCAATCTATCTGATTCAAATTTCTCAGCACATTACCATTTTTCTCACAATTAAGCAAGTTACAGCACCAGTGAAGTGTATAAAACAACAAAACCCCTGTAGATCTGGTTATTATTTTAATATGATTTCTCACATTCTATTTATGTGCTTAAAGCATTCACATCACAACCAATTTTTTAATCTTTTTTCTTATTTTAAAAACTAACACCCTTCCACTGCCAGATCTGATTTCAATTTTTTACTCTCTCCTTAATCTCACATCACAATTTATTTACTAAATCTTTCGTACACCATCAATCACTCTTTTATTATATTCCAAAAAGTAACCCCAAATATTCAAAACCCTCAGCAAAAAAACATTATTTTCCATTTAATCTTAATTTCTCTTTTTGCATTATCAAAAAAAGAAAAAGAACCTGACTTTATTTACCTATTTTCCTTTTTTTTTGGCAGATAAGCCTTTTGAAAAATGGAAAATTCCACATACACCCCCAAAAACATCCTAATCACCGGCGCAGCCGGCTTCATCGCCTCCCACGTGGCCAATCGACTCCTCCGCAATTATCTTCACTACAAAATCGTCGTTCTAGACAAACTCGACTACTGCTCCAGCCTCAAGAACCTCCTCCCCTGCAATTCCTCGCCCAATTTCAAATTCGTCAAGGGCGACATCGCCAGCGCTGACCTTGTCAACTTTTTGCTGATCACCGAGAATATCGACACGATCATGCATTTCGCGGCGCAGACTCACGTGGATAATTCGTTCGGAAATTCGTTTGAGTTTACGAAGAATAATATTTATGGGACGCATGTGCTTTTGGAGGCTTGTAAGGTGATGAAGGGGCAGATTAAGAGGTTTATTCATGTGAGCACTGATGAGGTTTACGGAGAGACGGATGAAGATGCGGTAGTTGGAAATCACGAAGCTTCTCAGCTTTTGCCGACTAATCCTTATTCAGCCACGAAAGCTGGAGCTGAAATGCTGGTAATTAAAATAAATAATAAAAATGAATATAATATTCAACAAATATCAATTAAAATATCAATTGAAATACAACAATAAGTTTTGAAATTTAATAATATTATTTATGAAGCTGGGGCAGAAATGTTGGTAATGTTGGTTATATTTCTTAAATTAACCGAATTAATTAATCAAAATAAATAATAAAATGAATATAATAATAATATTCAAAAAACATCAATTAAAATAGTATTATTATTTATTTTACAGGTAATGGCTTACGGCCGATCCTACGGATTACCAGTAATTACAACGCGCGGTAACAACGTTTACGGGCCGAATCAGTTTCCTGAAAAGCTAATACCGAAGTTCATTTTACTGGCAATGCAAAACCGGGATTTACCGATTCATGGAGACGGCTCGAACGTCAGAAGCTATTTGTACTGTGAAGATGTGGCTGAAGCATTTGAAGTGGTTTTACACAAGGGTGAAATTGGGCATGTTTATAATATTGGAACTAAGAAGGAGAGGAGAGTTGTGGATGTGGCGAGCGATATTTGCAAACTTTTTGGTTTGGTCCCTGAGAGTTTGATTAAATACGTGGACAACCGTCCGTTTAACGATCAGCGGTACTTTTTAGACGATCAGAAGCTGAAGAGTTTGGGCTGGGTTGAGAGGACGAGTTGGGAAGAGGGTTTAAGGAAAACGAAGGAGTGGTATACCCAAAACCCTAATTGGTGGGGCGATGTTTCTGGCGCCCTAATTCCTCATCCGAGAATGTTAATGATGCCCGGCCCATTTGAGAATAATTCCGAGGAAAGTAAAGGCATTGAAAAGCAGTTCATCAACTCCAAAATGGTCGTTCCAAACCCTAAAAGTAGTTCCAATTCCAACACCCCCAAAAAGGAAAACTCCTTAAAATTCTTGATTTACGGCAAAACCGGATGGATCGGCGGCCTTCTAGGCAAAATCTGTGAAAAACAAAACATTAATTACGAATACGGCAAAGCCCGCCTCGAAAACCGTGCAGAACTATTCACCGACATTTCAACCATTAAGCCGACTCATGTATTTAATGCGGCGGGAGTGACGGGCAGGCCGAATGTCGATTGGTGCGAGAGCCATAAGGTCGAGACAATAAGGACTAATGTTGTTGGGACGATTAATTTGGCGGATATTTGTAGGGAGAATAATATTTTGGTGGTGAGTTTCGCGACGGGGTGTATATTTGAGTATGATGAGGCGCATCCGGAAGGGTCCGGGATAGGATTTAAGGAGGAGGATACGCCGAATTTCAAGGGGTCGTTTTATTCCAAAACTAAAGCCATGGTAAAAAAAAATCTCTCCCCTTACTTATTTATTTTGTTTTATTTTATTTATTTAATAAATTAATTAATTAATTTATTGTTATTTCTTTACATATTTATTTATTTTATGTTTGAATTAAGTATTAAAAATAATAAAAATGCTACACATAATAACCAAAAAGCTTGATGGCTGCATGAACAGGGTTTATAGTGCAAATATTACAATAAATATGGCTAACTATAAAAATAATATTTGCACTATAGACACTATCATGTTGTCATAATGCTTTTTGCTCATTTCCACATACCATTTTTACAAAAACGACCCTGAAATATCCAAATACATTACACTCCAATCCAATACAATCTACACTTACACAATCTAACCCCCCAAAAAACTTACATTTCAGGTGGAAGAGCTGCTCAAAGAATACGAGAACGTGTGCACCCTCCGCGTGCGCATGCCGATCTCCTCGGACCTCTCCAACCCCCGCAACTTCATCACCAAGATCGCCAAGTACGACAAAGTGGTCAACATCCCCAACTCCATGACCGTGTTGGACGAACTCCTCCCCCTCTCCATCGAGATGGCCAAGAGGGATTTAAGAGGAATTTATAATTTCACGAATCCGGGGGTTGTTAGTCATAACGAGATTTTGGAGATGTATAAGGAGTACATTGATCCAGGTTTTACGTGGTGCAATTTCACCCTTGAGGAACAAGCGAAGGTAAATAGTAGCTAATTTTATCTATTAATGATCGACAAGTCTAGAGACCATGTAACAAGACTTCGCATCAATCATGAAAATCTAAATAAGGAAAGGAATAATGGAAATATGGGAGTTTTTTTTCCTTATTTAGAATTTTATGATTGATTCGGGATCCAGTTGCATGGTCCTTAGACTTGTTGATTAATGAGTAATAATGGAATTCCAAAAATTCGAAAGCCCTAAAACCCAAGAAATCCTAAACATAAACCCTAAACAACTTTATCACCAAAATCACCAAGTACAATAACGTCGTTGACATACCAACTCCATGACCGTGTTGGACGAACTTTCACCTTTATCGATCGAGATGGCGAAGAGGGATTTATAATTTTACTAATCCTGGAGTTGTGAGTCATAATGAGATGTTGGAGATGTATAAGGAGTATATTGACAAGGATTTTACGTGGTACAATTTCACTTTGGAAGAGCAGGCCAAGGTAAATAGTTGCTGAATTTTTTCGATTAGTATGTGAGTCTGGCTCTTCATGATCAACAAGTCTAGAGACCATGTAAGAGGAGCCTGAATCAATCATGAAAATCTAGATATGAAAAGAAATAATGGAAATAAGAAGATTTATTTACTTACTTAGACTTTCATGATTGATTTGGGCCCGGTTGCTTGGTCCCTAGGCTTTTCACTTTGCAAGAGCAAGCTAAGGCAATAATGGAAAACCCTAAAAACCCTAAAATCCTAAACACCATAAACCCTAAAAACCCCTAAAAAAACCCTAAAAACTTTAAGACGTAAAAAACCTAGAAACAGGTTTGAATTATGAAAATTAGTTTTTAATTAATATAAATTATGTAGTTTCTAAGTATGTTGATTGAATTTGTGTTATTTCTTATATAAGGTGATTGTTGCGGCTAGGAGCAATAATGAGATGGATGCGAGCAAGTTGAAGAATGAATTTCCGGAATTGTTGGGGATTAAGGAGAGTCTGATTAAGTATGTTTTTGAGCCCAATAAACGGGTTTGAATTTTGGAGAGAAGAAATCTACAATCTGATAAGCTGACGATTTAGTATTTGTTATAGTTATTTATTCTAATAATAATAATAATAATGAAATAAAAGGATGGTGACTTGGGTTTGGTTATGGTGCCGTTGGCTTAATTTGGGTCAAATTGATTATTATTTTTTTTATTTATTATTTTTTTTGTTTGTTTAGAGGGGAGGATTTGTATCAGGTTGAGTTTATGGTAATAATAATAATAATATGATCTTGTTTGTTATTTGTTGAACTCCTTCAATGTTATATTGATTATTTCTTATTGCTAATATTCTCTTGGCTTGAATTATACATTTCTTTATGATAATTGGTAGAGGTGGCAAAAGCTGACCCGACCCGAAAACCCGACCTGACCCACCCGAACCCAGATCCGATCCGACCCGAAAATATTGACAAGTCAACGACCCAAAACCCAACCCGAACACGAATGACCTGAAACCTGAAAAACCTGAGACCCGAACGACCTGAAACCCGAATGACTTGAGACCCGAACGACTCGAAATCCGAACGACCCGAAACCCGAAGACCCGAGACCCGAATGACCCGAACCCGAATTGACCCAAACCTGAATGACCTGTAACCCGAATGATTTGCTCATTTACCGAATTTGAATGATCTGAATTTGCATATAATGAATGAATGATATTGAAACTGTTGATTTCACTTTTATGCTAGTATTATAATATTCTATTCTGTTTTTATAATGTCAATATATTATTTTATGAATATAATATATTAATTACATTGGTTTCTAAGATATAAAATTCTATTTGAAACTTTTGAGCTCATCGACCTCTTTAGTTACGCAAAATTGAAAATACATAGATATTTATTCGAACAAAGATTTTTCACAAGTTAAACACATTGTATAACTCTGGCAAAATCGGACCTGAACCCAAACCCGACCCGACCCGAAATTGTTGACAATTCAACGACCCGAAACCCGACCCGACCCGAACCCGAACAACCTGAGACCCGAAATACCCGAAACCCGAACGACCCGAGACCCGAACTACCCGAGACCCGAAGTGACCCGACCCGACCCACCCATTTGCCACCTCTAATAATTGGCAACAAGTTGGAATAATGGACCCAGTCAATTTGATGATGTGGCTTGCTCTGGTTGGTTGGATTTCTATCATATTATTCAGTCATCTAGTTAACAGATTAGGGTTTTAATGGAACTAATAATTAGTACAGCCAGATTGCATGTTTTTAATTAAAGGGGATTTTAGTACAGGTAGTACTAGTACTTGCTTAGGAATAACGAATCAGATATGTTCTTTTTTTTGCCTCGTTATGATTCTATGAATTAAATTTCAAGTTCGGAATGGGTGCACAATTGCACATGGGATTTTCATTTTTTCCAGCTGGTTGGGGCCTGTCAAAGGAAATTGCCTCCATTGCTGCTAAAATGGAGAAATCACTAGCTGTTTGTATTAACCTAACAGTTAAGCTAACTTTTAACAGTGTAAATTAAAATTATATTATGTTAATAGATTAAATTTTGTAATATTTCGAACTTATTTTTACCATCATGAAAAAATATGTCATGTGATGAGAAAGATGTATAGAATTCTAAATATTATGAATTTTAATTGAAACATACTAAAATGATATATTTTATATATGAGATTCAAAATTAGCTTAACGTTTCCAATTTTGAAATATAAGCATTGATGGGTATATATTAGCATTAAAGGAATGTTACCCTTAGCTCATCATTTTAAATTTATAAAAAAATGGTATACGCCAAAAGCTTGCTAGGTCAAACGATAAGACGATCTTGAACGTTAACTTTTTTTTTCCTGAAAATAGATGAAGATATATAAGTTCACCCTAAAGTATTTATTAAAAAAATAAGTCCACCCTAAAGTAAAAAAAAAAGTCCACATTAAAATCATGCTCTTTCGGAGACCTTAAACTGTTAAACATGTTCCAACTTTCGAAAATTAGTATTTTCCATAAACAAGTAAAAGGAGAGTTTATACACAAATTGCTTAATATATACTAAAATTACTAATAAATGTAACTCTTTTCTTTTGTTTCTGAAGATGAATATAGGTTATTTTTCCTTTTGTTTCTTTTCTTTTTTTCTTATTCAAAAGACATTTATTATGCCTATGTGATCTTGTATAACAGAACACATTGATTGGGAAAATTACTATATGCTGTTGGTTCAGGATAAATACATACAAAACACAAAAATCACACCATCAATGGTTCATGGTAGACTTGTTTCACCTATAAAATTATTCATAGGGCCCCCAATTTCTAAGAGGCCGTAGGCCATTGCCCCTTCAGCCTAATTATAAGGCCGGCTTTGACGCCATACGTGATGTACTGTAGATATATTCAGTTTCTAATTGAGAATATGCTATGAACCTCATTTTGTCTACAAAATAGCTAGGTTACAATGAGCTGAGCTTATAGCCTAGTAATTAAATATAAAACATCACAAATTATAAATTGTGAGTTTAATTTTTATTGGCATAAAAAATAAAAGAGGAACAAAGAATCTTCTCTGTTCAATAAAAAAAAAAAAGATTGGTAGATAATACACAGAAACACAAATATTGCTCCATAGTTTTATTCTATTTTGCATACTTGTTCAATAAATACATATCACGTGCAACCGCATGGGCCTTGCGCCTAGTGTTGCAAGTTGAACTTTAGGACCCTTTCTGAGTTTTAGCTTAAGTAGGAGTCAAATCATGCTTGCCGATAAAGAAAAAATCAAATTTGCTGTGGCATCTTTTGGAGTGAGGAAAGAACGATGTGTCAGAACATTCTCAGCAAATTTATTATTTATTCAACTGATACAAAAAAGAATCAATTTTGATATTTACAATTCGAAAATATTGCTATAGTTCTTACTGCTTCAAGTTTCAAGTTCTTCTACTTTTACTGCTTTAATTAAAATCTGAGTATTTTAAATAATTATTTTCTTTTAATGCTTTTAATTCTAGTGTATTTTCTTTTAATTTATTCTGGCCTCCCAATTGTGTTTGGGTGACTGTATCAGGTCTTATACCAATTCTCTTGGCATTATTTATAAATTGACATTTGATATTTTAATTTAATTGAATTGCTGGGTTCAGGTTAGAGCTGAGTGGGAGTCAAAAGTCTCTAAAAACTAAGGACTTCAAACTAGTAATATTTTTTGGAATCCATACAAATAAAAAGAAACTCAAGTATTTAAAGGCACCTTCAGAATTTGGCATGACCGTTGAATACGAAATCATTAATGCGTAAGTAGTTTTATTTTTTTCTTAATGTTTTATTATTTTTGTTACGGTTTCATTTTATTAAATAGATTTAGATTTTTTTTTTTTTTTGCAAAATCATAAATGAATGTTATCATATTCATAAATGTATCTAATGTATTTTTTTTAAAGATTTTAAGTAAATTATTTATAATTTGTTTGGAAGTTGTTTCAACGCTCATAATGAATTTGATTTATTGACTCATAGATTACGTGCTGATATCGTGTCCATGAAAGACCTCCAATATCTAAATTCTCAGATTTGAATTTATTGAATTCCTCTTAGCTTTTATTATGCAGACCTACAACATGAAAAGTCACACGTATTGAGGTGCAGGCTATTTGGTCTTTTATAGTTTTTTTGCTGATGAGATTTCTTAGACATACTTCATGCCTCACATGCAAGCATGAAAACAATGTTTTGGGTATTTCTTTTCTTTTTTGAATGTTTCTTTATATTTTACCTTTTTCTTTTCCAGTTTGGTCACCAGATGAAACACGAGAAAAATAATGAAGTTAAGTTAGATATGGCCTTTTTTTCAGTTTGAAAAAACGTTTTTTTTCTTTAGTTTGCAAAAAATACTATAGTGTTTGTATTAAGAAATAGAATAGGAAAAGGAAAAGGAAAATGCCAACAATTTTTTTTCTTGAATAAAATACCAACAAAATTGACGCAATCAAAGGGAATTGATTGAAAAAAAGATCAACTACTTCAATACTTGGGCCTTTCGAACAAATCTTAAATAGGTTCTAAAATAAATTGTTTGACAGATCAAAATCTATATATGACCCTCATAAATTGTTTGACAGATCAAAATCTATATATGACCATGATGGGATGTCATTGCTAATCCAATTGCTAAGAGATAAAAAATTCGATTTTTTGGGTAGAAGAGTTTGGAGAAAGATTGTTAATGGGACCTTAAATTAAGCAATGATTGGGCTAAAAGGCCCATTAGTCCTCGAATTAATAATAATAACGAACGGCTCCATTTCTACAAGATAAAGATAAAGAGGATCTTTGATCAATTTTTTTTTCTTTTAAGCTCAGACCCAGGATCTGGATTGGAAGACTTACTAAATTTTAACTGTGCTAAATGTGTTCGTCGTGATTTGACTTGAGATTTAAATGCGAAAGTTTTGTTTGCCGGTGGTGATGAGAATTCGAAACCCTAAAATCCTCACGAGAGGAGAGGTGAGATATTTTTTTCCCATTTTATATTTCTGAGGGTGCATATAAGGGCCACAATTTTTTTTATTTGAAAACTTTTGAATTCTTTGAGCGGACCTTGTTAAAATTCTAGTGGTAATTTAGGCCCAACACCGGTTAATTCCAGCTGTCTTCAAAAATTGGAAAAACCAGCGTCAAAATCACCAATAATTCAGACTAAATTATTTGCTGATATCACACTGATGCACAATTAACTTGGTGGGGGGGGGGGGGGGGGGGGCAATGAGGGATCTTATATAATAATTCTTTTTTCTGTTTACATCGTTTGTCAAACACATTAGTAGAGATAAATGAATATTTTATATTGACATAAGATGGATTTATTTACTATTATTATCTCTCTAATGTGTGGCTATAAACGAGGCTCGATTGAGTAGAGCCAAGCTCGAGCTTAATCACTTCAGATTTGAGCTCGAGCCAAGCTAGCTCACTTGGAACTCGACGCCTTGAGCAGCATTTGAACGATCTATTATCAATCTATCATAAAGCCAAACTCGATCAAATACCAAGCTAGAAGCCAAATTAACAATCTAAATCACATATGAGTACATTATGATTGAAATAGGGCCGGATTCGATCGACTGGCAAGCTACAAGATAATTGGCAGTCCTACTCACATGAAAGTACTTTTTTAATCTACTTTATTTCATACTTGTTTTCTAATTCTTATTGGTTAGACATTTTTTTTCCACATTCACTGTATTCATCCTTGTCCGGAAGGACACTTAATTAAAGGGACAAATAACTTCAACCAACACATATTAGAGACGCACACTTGACACGTGTGCGACCAATAGACACTAAACACAATAAGCCAAACTTTTTACTGTAGAGAAAAATACGAAAGTGATTGTAATTAGTGTAAATTACCATCGTCTAGTCTAATCATCATAAAGCATGTATAAAAATAAAAAATAATAATATATTGATCAATAATGTGTGGTATTTTATTATGTGTAATGCATGGAACAATATATTTGGACATCTACGTTGAATTTAATCTCCTAAGATATATATTTTTTTTTTGAGATTTTCTCCTAGAAATTATTATATGAGCCTAGTGAACTATTTTCTTCTCTTTTCAGTAGTTTTAGGTACCAATTTTTTTTTTTTTTTTTTTTTTTTTAAGATTTCCTTTTCCTAAAACCAAAGCACAATAAAACAGAGATTTTAAGACCGACAGTATCTATAGTTTTCACCCCCAGATGGTTACGTGTAACCATACAAACAGAGACAAAGCATGAGCCCATGTAAGAACGATAGACATGTCTCGCTCTTTATTCGAGGTTCTTTTATTGATCATGACAGCAAGATTACCCCTAGTTAAACCTCTTAAAACTTAAAATACTCATTGCAAAAGAAATTTTTGATACATTTGTATTTGTACTAGTTTACAATTTTGGACATATGATGAGACTTTGACACATGTCCAGGTTTCTCAAGCAATTTCAGGTATGTTAGTTTGCATTCATATAATTTTTTGTATATGGAATTTTGGACATGTGATGCGTGACATCTGTCCAGATTTTTACAATTTTGGACATATAATGAGACTTTGACACATGTCCAGGTTTCTCAAGCAATTTCAGGTATGTTAGTTTGTATTCATATAATTTTTTGTATATGGAATTTTGGACATGTGATGAGGCCTTGACATCTGTCTAGATTTCTCAAGCAATTTCAGGTATGGTAGTTTGGATTCATATAACTTTTTGTATGGATTGTATCAGTACTCTAATTAGGATAATGCTCGCGCTTTGCGGTGAGTATTTCAATTTTAATAGTTATTTCAAATGGAGACGGTTAGAGGAGATTTGATAGAAACAATCCATGGGGAGAGAGTGATTATGTTGGTAGAAGGCTGAGAGAGATGAGAAGTTTTGTAAATTGAGTTATGAATGTTGTGTATGTATTTTGTTTTTCTTGGTTTTATAAGGATTCCCTCTGTAATGGACTAACGGAGTAAAGAGGGAGGTGGCATTTTGGCCAGGGCTACAGTGCCTATGCGTTTTGTTTCTATATTTCTTTGGAGTGTTATGGTGTTTGTTTGTAATGCGTTTTTGGAAGGTATACCATCCGTCTCCAATGAAGACGAGATGTCTCCTTGGCATTCAGCCGTTGAGATTTGAAATTCCTCTTCAAAATCGCCTTTTTGTTTCTCTCTTAACCCTAGCCCTTTATTATTAAACTTTTATAAATACAATAATCCAATTCCTTATCTAAGGATCGGCTTAGTTCTTTCATGTGAAACATCTAACCTATTATGGATTTTACGTTCTTGGCAGTCCCATACATTAAAAGTTAAGATTTGTAATAAACGGTGCTAAATGCAGAAAAATAATTAGTGAGGATCTGCTTTTTTGAAAAAAAAAATTCAAAAATACTAAGTTGAGGTTAATTTATCAAGGGACATGATGCTAAGAACATGATTCTGCTGCATGATCTTCTTTTTTTATCACAAAAAAACAGCATATAGAGACAATAAATAGTATATAAAATTTATTTCTTATAAATATTATATACGTAAATAATAAAAAATAATATATATTGAAAAAGAAAAAACTATTATATATAAATTCTAAACAGTAAAAATGCACAAATATAATATATACATAAAATACTAATAATAATATATATAAACACATAATATATTAAAAAATAATAATTATTGAATTTCGTCGCATTTTGAACATTCTCACACCCGTCACGATTTTAGATTTTTCATTTATCAATGCAAAATGATCTACAAGATTTTCACTTTTTGCTAAAAAGCAAAGAAGACAAGAAGTAAAGTATTAAAGTGCATATTAAAATGTTCTATTATACGCACTTAAAAGAAATTGGGACTTTTTTTTTTGAAATGGACAAAAAAAAAATTAATTCTCGAAATAGCCTAGTTTTGAAATTATTTGTAAAATTAGACATTTCGTCCTATATCTGAACATGGACGAAATATCTATTTTTTCATTTTTCCTGCAATTCTAATGTGAGATCGACATGTGTCCAACAGATTCAATGATGATATTAGCTGGATGAAATCTTTTCTTGTATTTCTGTTATATTCACTCTTATGGTATTTTCTGTTGTTACCTAGTAGGATTTATCATCTTTTTCCTTATTTTATATGTGTTTCTCATAATTTATATAAATTAAATTTGTGATATTATATATATATATATATATATATATATATATAAAGTCCGTCTATGATATTGTTGATAACACTAACAATTCAGTACCATAACCTAAAATCTCAAATAAATAATAAAAATATTTTAGACATGAATATAATATTTATCAAATATTCTAACACGACCAAAAAAAACATATAAGCAATTTTTTTTTATCAAATAACAGTACAATAGTTATAAAAAAATAGTTCTACAAAATATTATCTAACATTTCTCACAATACCAATGCCTTATTGCTAAAATTTCATGAAAATACACAAATCATACTAAACTACTTGATGTTATATTTGAAAAATAAAACATAAACAAATAACTTAAAATTTACTAAATTAATTTACTATAAATGTAATTTAGTTTTAGATTTTTAGTAGTTTTGTTATATCAAAAGCACACACAAGCAACACTATAACAGTTATCACTTTAAGTATGAAGGAGCCAAAGCGTTGGTTCCCTTTGTTTGGTCCAAAGCGAAATCTCAACCAATGAAAGTTTACCACGCCTGTACCATATACTGATCGTTTAGACTGACAACTTACACCAGATTTTCCGTATTTACATCTGTTCTTAACCTCCAAACACAAACACCATTTCTTGTGTGCAATTTCATCATCTGTATTTTTTTGAATGTGAATTTCATCATCTGTATGCCTGAAAAAATCTTTAGGTATATCTCTACGAAATTAGAAATATCATGCTTCTCTGCACAACATAAAATATATCTTATATATTATACCCCTTTATTACATATTTATTCCAAAAGACTGACAAATACTTCTAGTATAATACACATTTACATATTATTTATATATGACTAAGAAAGAATGATAATTTATACATATCCTTTCAAACAAAAAAATAAAAAAACATGTAAGGAAAAATATTGATATTTTTCATGTTTTGCAAGATATCATATCTTGATAATTCATGTTCAATATATATTATATTTTGAGATATTATGAGCATATAAGATTATGTTAAAGAACTATAAATATTTGATTGACAGTAGATTGAATAAATTGAAAAAAAAAGAGTGCAGTGGATAAAAAATATGTTGAGGTGGTTGTTTATGATTGGATGATAAATACGAGCCTGTTTGGGGGGAACAGAGAGATCTTTTGAGGTAAAAGTGCAAAAGTTTAAAGAAAAAAAAGGCCAGAGAAAATGAGAAATTTTAGAGATGACATTTGTTATTAATAACTTCAGCTATCCAACTTGCACCATGATGGTGCCCCTTATTAAGTATAGTAGCTAATTTACATACGGATCTAAAAGAATATAATTATTAAATTTATAAAACAAATTTATTAAATTAATAAAATAATGATGTTTCAATTATTTTCTTTCTAACCCAAAAAATATTCTTTTTTTGATACATAAATACTCAATTTGACATTGGATAAAAAGAAGAGGATGACTATTTTCATTTCAACCTAACATATATCTTATGCAACTTAGTAGAGTTGTTAATCTTATATCTTACTACTAATTGTTAGAAAGTGGAATACACTTTTAGAAGTGGATGTTTGTTAGTATATACTCACATTATCAATAGTATATTCTTCACTCTACTATTTTTTGATAATATTTAGTTTATTTGATAATTGTTGATATATTACTTTATTTGTTATTGCACTACTATTGTTTCACATTTGTTGAGTTTATTACACTTATCCAATTTTTTTCAAGTAACGTAATAATAAAAAAATATAAAAAAAATATTTTTGTATTTGAGTTTGTAAAAGTAATATTTTTGAAAACTAGCTGTTATTTTGTAATTTCAAACATAGTGGTATGTTCTAAATAATTCTTTCCATGGGAAAAAAAAGAAAAAATTAGAAATGTTATTTTCGGACATCATGTATTTAATAATACAAAGAAAAAAACATTTATCATTTGGAAACATTACTTTTGCAAATTTATTTATTATGTCATTTATTTTGTAAAAACAACTATATCCATTATATCACAATTCATGATCATTATCCTGACTAATGAGTCAATGACATGAATAAGAATAATAAGGGTGAACTTGATTGAGGTTGTATAAAATGTGACGTGCTGAGCTTTCAGTAATTTGTGGGTGGGGTGACACGGAGGGGTGTGGAATGAAGACACGCGTCCTCCCATTTTTTGATATACTTGTCGCCTCACTTTTGTATCTACTTCTGTTCGGTCAGCTCTCGTCCAGACTTGGTCTAGAATTCAATAGAGAGTCAGAGTAGGACAAAAGTCGAAAATGGATACAAAGGCCAAAGTGATAATGAACTGTTAGTTAACATTTATATATTAATCATCATTATATATTAGTACAATGAATAATTTTAATAGATTAATAACTGTTAATTTTAAGATAATTAAATTGATAAAAAATGTAATATAATTATGAAAATATAGTAAACCAAATATTCTATTATAAATTTCTTTTATATGTTTTTAATTAATATGAATGTATAAATTTATATTTAAAAATTTTGCATCATATTTTTTCATTTTGTTAGTTCAAACTACATAAATGTTAAATTTTTTTAATCCTAATAACTATACCACCAAAATATAAGTAGGGATCAGACTACTTTATCAGATCAGCTTCTGATCAATTGGCTGAAAATGAAGTCGAAAAAAGACATTGAGAAATGAGATGAAATTAGGAACTAAAATTTTTTTCTTTCAGAGAAGCTTCACGAAAATTGCAAAGGGTTCGTCAGCCACAACAATAACTGAGTTGGAGAGAGAGAGAGGAAATTTCTGGAGCTGATCAGTCCAGATCTAGTTTTCTACAACTCAAATTAGCAATTTCTGTCCCCAATTTGCACTAATTTCGCTGAAGACGGCAACATCTTGGAAAAGGAAACCGATTCAAACGATAAGTTTGGTTACTAGCAATTAAAGAGGCAAAAATTACACTAAACGCAACAATATCTCAGACTCTCTCTGTAAATGAAGACTGATTTAGCTTGATGCATGAATTTTAGTCCAGATCTTGGCAAAAAGTTGGTTTCGCTGTATTTTGCAGTTACCGCAGCATTGTTATGTCGAATTGGTTCTTTCGAATCTGAAAATGAAATTCTTAAGAAAGTATTTTCTTTGCATTTTGTATTTTGCAGTCTGTGCATCTTTACAAAAGTAAACAGTAAATAGAGCTTGGTTCTTTTGAATTGGCTTTTTCAAATTCATGAATTACAGCAAGAAAGAGAGATTAGGAGGGATGGAATTCTGATAGAGTATTAGGATATTAAAAGAATTTTAGCAAGCTAATTAGGAGTGATCACTCAATGTATGGCTAGGATTCGTTCACTAAATGAGTGGTTAGTATAATCCTAACGGCTAGTTAACTAGTGGCTTAGATTAACTCAATTGTACTATAAATAAAGCCCTATGTAATCTCTTAATCAATGAAATAGAATAACTCTTCTTCCTTCTATTCTTGTCAAAACTCTCTCAACATGGTATCGAGCCATTGATCCGCTTTTTCTTTCCTCTCCACAAAATATACATATATATATAAAAACATAATACCTCAAGAAGCTATCTTCCAAAATTCTTCCAAAAAAAAAAAAAAAATTCTCTCTAATCCCACAAAAATCAACCAAGATTTAATCTTTCAACACCTCTTCTTTTTTCTCCTCTAACTGAAATTCAAATTTAGTTCTTGTTTCAAAATCCCCACAAGAAAACCTTAAAACTGAATTTGATAATTCAGTTTTTCTTTCTCTGTCAAAATCTCTCTCAAAGAAAGACACAAAAGTCTCAGAATTTGTGTTCTTGATTCATCGACACAAGTCAAGGAGCCCTCTTTCGAGTTTCCTCCACTCAACTTGTGCCTTCAAATCAATCAACTCTTCTTCATCGACTGAAATTACAACAAATCGGCCTCAAAATCAAGAAATCTTCACTACAACTCAGAATCTTGCCCTACTATTCAATCAGGTTTATTCAACCTTTTTTTTTTCCTTTCTTCTCCTTTCTGTCACAATGGCTCCAACTTCTTCAAATTCCACAAACATCAATTCAGGCCCTACTAAAACCAGTCCTAAACTGATTATCTTTACCCATCAAATATCCACAAAACTCGATGGTACCAACTTTCTAATATGGAAATACCAAATCCAGACCATCATTGATGGTCATGGATTGAGTGATTTCCTTGATTCCTCCTTCCAACCACCCCCAAAAATAATCCGCACTACCAACACGACAACCAATTCCACTGAATCAATCCGAAACCCTAATTTTCTCAACTGGCAGAGACAAGATAAGCTGATTCTTGGCTGGATCTTGTTATCTGTTACAGAATCGGTTGTTTCTCAACTCATTAGTTACTCGACAACTGCTGCTGCCTGGACAACACTAACTCAAAGGTGCCAATCGATCTCAAAAGCTAGGCGACACGAACTCAAACACCAATTACAAAATTGTAAACAACAAGGCCTTACTGTCTCGGAGTTCTTGAACAAGATGAAGTACATCGCCGACCAACTGGCAGCCATTGGTTGTCCAATCGAAGACGAAGATCTTGTCGACTACTGCCTCAACGGGCTAAGTCCAGAGTATGAAAGCTTCGTCACGCCGATAAACCAGCGGTCAGATACGCCCTCCTTCCCTGAATTTTCCGGCCGATTACTCAACCAGGAGCAAACCCTAGCTCGGAATCGCGGTTTCTCCATTAATTTCGCGTCGAGCTCTTCTTCAGGAGTCAACGGAGCCTCAAGCTTATCGAGCGTGAATGGACCTGGTGCACCGATATCATTTACACCGACCGCTTATCAATTCTCTCATGGGCCTTCTTTTAATGGGCTGGGTCATTTCTCTCCCAATTATGCCATGGCCCAAAACAATAATCAGCCCTTCGGCCCATTTCAACCCAATCTTCAAAGTGGCCCATCTCAAACATTCATTCTAGGCCCAGTCCCAAATCTCCAAACTCTTGAGGCACTCGCCACCCAATTTATCAACACTCGATTTTCAAATAATCAGGAAAACGATAAAAATCGGGACAAACGTAATAAGAATAATAATAATAATAATAATAATAATAATAATAATAATAATAATAATAATAACTATACTCGCAAGAAGGTGCGATGTCAGATTTGCAAAATCCCTGGTCACACTGCCGATATCTGTCGTTGGCGCAAAACCAACAAAAACAATCACCCTCAAGCGAACACACTCTACGCTCCACCAACCGTTACCGATGGATGGTATCTCGATTCAGGCGCCACAAATCATGTGACTTCTCAACTCGCCAACCTAAACTCACACACTCCATATCTTGGCACCGATCAGATTCGTGTGAGGAATGGAGCAGGTTTGAAAATTAATAATCTTGGTCAAACTTTTTTTCCTTCGTCTCAACGTGATTTAAAACTTACTAATGTTTTACATGTTCCCCAAATAACAAAGAGTAATTCCTCATTCTCAGTGTACCAAACAGACCCCTAAGTTTCCCAAGCCAACCGAAATTTTTCGACAATTCTCACATTTTGAGAGCAAGAAGAGGAACAAGCTTTCATTCCAATCAAGTTTGCACAATGTATTTTCCTTGGTTTTCAAAATTCGTAATAATTGAAAGAGAGTATTAATTTGGTGAGTTTGTTCGAAAATTGGTGATATGACTTCGTGAGTCCGACTAAATAGAAAATCGCTGAAGAAGAAGGAGATTTTGTGAGGAGTAGAAGCCAGAAAGAGTGATGAAGAAGGTTACTGGTAAGGTGAACTGCAAATTCGGAGTAGTAGCTGAGTAGATTGATAATCCATGGCGGTGATACGGCTCAAACGAGTTGAAGACGGTCAGGAGAAAAATCTAATGACTGGAGAAGGGGAGATTGGGGTCAGGAGGAGAAGGATGTCAAATAGTTGGGCCTATGAACTTCGATAAAAATTTTATAGTTTTTTACACAACACTATATATAGGAAATATAAAAAAAAATGGACCCCTCATATTTTTGAACTCCAAGCCTAGGCCTACTAGGACTTAGCCTGGGGACGGCCCTGAGAGAAATATTAATAAGTTAAAAACTATTAAAATAGTGAATGATTACGGGATCATATTAAAATAATATTCTTTAAGAGTCAAGAGTTTGTTTATGATATAATTATATTTTAAAATATTTATGTTGATATGTAGATCTTTTGAACAATAATTTAAATATAATCAAATAATACTTATTTTCCTGTTTAAAAAAGAACAATTATTTCCCTCAATTAAAACTCTATGTTGCCATCACTGCATAGCGCAGATGGATAGGCATACTGCTCCCTTTCAATAGATGTGGGGTCGAACCGTGGGGAGGCCTAGATGTTAGGTGTGGGGTTTCTATGGAATATGTAATCAGAAAAAAAAAAAAATTAAAACTCTATGTCAATCCAATCTATATATTAATCATACACCCAGTCCACGAATAAAACATTTTCATCAATGTAGGAGGTCAACAACGCCACCATAAGTACGCAAGTTACCAAACCTTACTATCTATAGTAGCTCCCTTTTCTGAAAAAACCATGGAAAGATTGAGAACCAACAATTCCAACATAAATACCACCACCAACAATAGATTATTCCATGCTGGTACCAGTTCGACCAGTACCGGAACCGGTGCCGGTACGGATGTGATGGTGGCGGCGCCGTTCGTGGTGAAAACATACCGAATGGTGAGCGATCCGGCCACCGATTCGGTAATCTCATGGGGAAAGGAGAACAATAGTTTCATCGTTTCGGATCCGTTTGTTTTCTCTCAGACTCTGCTACCGGCCCATTTCAAACATAATAATTTCTGCAGCTTTGTCAGGCAGCTCAACACTTACGTGCGTATAAATTTTTTTTGTCTTTTTATTTTTACATGTTTAATTTAGTAGATGTTAGATAAAGAGATTGGATTTTTTTTATTTTTTCTAAAGGCTAAAAGGGTCTTGCAATTTTCAACTATGCAGGGTCTCTTTTGCTATTTAGGCATAATATAGAGGCTCTTTTTTTGCAAATTGCACAAAATAATGTAACTAAAGAGCAGGACAGTACTATAATTTTTTGAATGGAAGGAAAGAGAGGAGGAGCGAGGGTAAGAGAATTACAAGGATAATTTAGGTATTTTGATAGTGTGATTTATCTGTTATATATTGTAAGATATATTTTGGGTAATAAGTGCTTTAATTTTTTTTTAAATCTTTGTTATTCATCAAATTGAATGGGAACAAAGTTTGAGTTTTTTCATAATTTAAGAAAAAAATCCTTACCTTTCACTGTCGTCTCTTCCTTCCTAATAAAACTTAGTAGGTAGTAACTAGTAAGGCAAAATTTTCCTTTCCCTTCATTATCTTTCCTTCTGTTCATGGTTTGCAAAATCATTATCTTTCCTTCCTTTCACAGTTTGCAAAAACCGTCCGATTTTAGCGATTGATGACTGATTCACTAAATAGTTGGTTCTTCCAATTTTTTAGTGAATACTACCCGATTCTATTTCTAATTATTCCAATTCGAGCTGATTCAGTCTGATTTAAGCCGATTACTATCGATTATGTTCGATTCCAGCAGTACCTTTATATTTTTAATTTTTGAGGTTTGTATTTGTTTTCTGTATGAGAGCATGTCTTATTTGTTTTCTGCATGATGTTGATGAATTGTGACTTTTTTTTGGTGCTATCAATTAGATCAAATAATTTGCAAATCTGCGTTATATAGCGACAATTGGATATTAATATTTTCAAAATCTATGAATCATTAGAGCTTTCAATTTCTACAGAAAAATTTAGAATAATTCTTGTTTTTATTTTGGCAATGTAGAAATATGTCTTTTACTATCACACAAAACCAATATAAACTCTCAATATAATCGAATGACAAATCATAAATTTATATTCCAGGGTTTCCGGAAGGTTGATCCGGACAGATGGGAATTCGCCCACACATCATTCCTACGTGGCCAAACACAACTTCTGCGACAAATCGTCAGAAGAAATAACGTGTCAACAAGCAAGAAGAAAGAACCGTTGTTGTTATCAGAGGAAAGAGGAGTGACATCAGCTGATGATGATAGCACCACGACCATGCTGGCCAGGGAGGTGATGCGACTGAAGCAGGAGCAGCATGACATTGATGAAAAAGTCGAGATGATGTGGCGCCGCGTGAAGGAGACTGAACGTCGCCCCAAGCAAATGCTCGCCTTTTTGGTAAATTGCCTATAATAATCATTTAATTACATGGTATTTATATCTTAATAATATTATATGTTGAAATTGGATTTTAGAGATGGAATAAACCGAGATCATTCAATACAACAGTATGAACACGATACTAAGGCAAATCCATGGAAATACCTCTCTATCAAAGAGAAATAGAGACTATGCCACTTTATTTTCTCGCATTACTTAACATGAAATAAGAACACTCTATACTATGTACATAACTTTTTTCCCCCACTTTTTACAGTAGATTATGTATCAGAAAAGGTGAATGTTATTTGCTTCCCATTTGGTTGATATGTATTTAATTATTACGGAGTATAAATTTGGGATAAATTAATACTACCCATAATTAATAAAAATAAAATTGGTATTAGGGTGAAATTTTTTAAATTGCTCTCGACGAAGCAATTTTAGCCCTCGAAATAACACGACCCTCAATTTATTGATACATCTTATGAACTAAACTTTGTATTTATGTTTTGGTAAATTTTCTGTAATTATTTTTTTTGAGGCAAATCTTGATTTCTATAATTATTTTATTGACACATCTTATGAACTAACCTTTGTATATTTTTTGGTTTTTGGTAAATTGGCTATAATTAGTTTATTAACACATCTTATGAACTACAATGTCTTTTTATATATTTTTTTGTTAAATTTGGCTATAATTAGTTTATTGACACATCTTTTGAACTGAACTTTGTATTTTTCTGCTTTTTGTTAGACTGGCTATAGTTATTTTACCGACACATCTTATGAACTAAACTTGTATTTCTGGCAATACTTTGGATTTCACTTACCAGCAAACCAAATTTTACTTATCATTAAATTAAATTTCATTTATCAAATTCAGGTAAAAGTGGTAGGCGATGCGCAATTGCTTCGTCGATTAGTTGGACCAATAGGAGATGACGGACTCTTCTCTACGGCCCAATGCTCAAGCCCAAAGAAACCAAGGCTTTGTTTTGACAATGAAATGGGTTTTAATAATCAAAACACAAGCACGAATCCTGAGCCGTTGGATTTTGAACGGACGGTCCCTAATGACGATGGCGGTTTGTTAGTGTTTGGAGATTTGAATATTGATCCTTTAATCTCAACCGTCGATTCGGTTGGTGGATTTGAAGGCTGTGGTGATGGTTTTGATCCGTCGTTTATGTTTTCTGCTGATAATGCATACTGATTATGTTACTAACTGACGGATTTGTTTTCTCTTTTTTTTGTAGTTTTTGGTTTAGTTTTCTGTTGTAACTGATCATGGTTAGGCTGAAAATATTCCGTTGTTTTTTTTTCTTTTTCTTTTCTGTACTCATGGTAAGTAATAATATTGTGCATCATTTTTATCAGACAAGTTCTTTCATTTATACTTTGATAGTGTACCAGTACTACTGAAATAGAAGAAATAATATTGTGCATCATTTTTATCAGACAAGTTCTTTCATTTATACTTTGATAGTGTACCAGTACTACTGAAATAGAAGACTCAATGAAAAATAAAACTAAGATACTGTATCAGTAAGAAACTTTCAAATGACAAATCATTAGGAATCTAATAGATTTATTTCAGAAGCTCGTGAATCTAACTATCACATTATATACATGAAGGTGGAAATTATTTTCAAGGATGCTCCTAACCAAAAAAAAAAAAAAAAAAAAAACTAAACTGATATTGCATATCTATATTTTTCACCCGAATTATACCGCCCAAAATCATTTCCTTTTAGACTACACTTTTTTTCTGGAGGAGTACAATGCAAATTTAGACAAATTCTTTGTGCTGCTCAAAATTCCTACAACCTGAAAGTCAAAACTCAATCAATTAGCTAAATCAGGAAACATATTTGCATTGTTTTTGCAAATTTCAGAAGAATAACAAATATAAAAAATATATATTAAGTCAAGGAAACTCACTGAAACATGTTATTCCGAGCCCGGTTTTGATTCGTCCGGTTCATCGGAGAAAACACAAGGTTCCTCAAAGTCTCACTTGGGTTTCTCGACCCGGATCCAAACCCGTTATCAACCGGACTATTCCTCGACCCGGATCCAAACACACCAGGATTATTTCCCGCACCTCTAAACCTGTTAGGATTATTATTACTACCATTCCCCAAACCGGGTCTGAACCCGGTATGCACAGGATTATTACCGGGTCTGAACCCGGTAGGCACAGGACTGCTATTGTTTCCCATAACGGGTCTGAACCCGGTAGTAGGAATCGGAGATCCGATGGAGAGGTCGAGTGAGTTGTTGTGGGCTCTGAATGCGTCCTCCTTTCTGCCTGGAGTTTCCGGAATCAGATTATTGCGCCCATCTGCAATTCGTAAAAATCTGTTTTCCTTTTTTTGTTGCAAATTTAGGACAACTCTGAACTTAGATAGTGAAATATCGTGGTATGGTTCTGATTTAATGCTTTTTTTGGGGGTTTTTAGGGAGAAAAAGCATGTGAAACTCTAAAATGTAGCAAATTTAATTCATGCATTTATTTTCCTTTTTTGTTGCAAATTTATTTTGACTCTAAACTTTTTGTGGAATTGGTACAATTCTGAATTATTGCTTTTTCTGTGTTTTTTTGGTGGAAAAAACATGGAAAACTTTAGAATGTATCAAATAGTAATGTGGAATGTGAAATAAAATGTGGGTGATAAAAGAGAATACCCTGTGTGTGAAATAAATCAGGATCATTTCTTCCGAAAATGCCCTTTGACGGTTGAATAGCAGCTGTGCGTTTGCTAAATTCGTATTCTGTTCTTAATTGATCATACATTTCATCTAACTTCCTCTTCTGCCTAAAAATAAATAAATCAATAAAAAAATGATGAGTTAGTAAAAATACTGATTGGTTGTAACAATGCTAATCATATGAGATATTTCTTGATTGTAAGGATATCTTTTGTTTCATTTTATTATCGTTGACTTTTTAATTCTTCAGAGGAGTATATATATAAACTAAAGGGAAATTTGAAGGGATATCTTTCATTTTATTTGAGTGTCTTTCATATTTTAATTCTTCGTAGGAGTACCATTAAATTAAACGAAAATTTGCAAAATAGCCCCTGCATTATGCCTAAATTGCACAAAAGCCCCAGTATTATTGAAAATTACAAAAAATCCTGTAATATTCATTAATGCAGGGGCATTTTTGCAAATTTGCCTTAAATATTATTGTAGTACTTAACTTAGAAAAAACACAAATAAAAAAAAAATTATAAAATGGCTCAAGACTTTTTCAGTCATAATTATGGCTCCAAGACAAATTTTTGGAACTTCGAATGAACGACTGAAAAACCGCGCACACAAAAACATATTTATTTTTCAGTTAATTTGCAATTTCAAAAAGGACCTAGATTTTTCTGCATATTTGTCTTGGAGCTCCTGCTTGTCTTTGCTCAGGCTCTCAATTTCCTTCTCCATTAACTGACATTTTTTGCCCATTTTCTGATAAGCACTTTGTACTTCCTCCATTTTCTCTTGGAATTTTGCTTGCATGCCCTCAAACTTTTGTCTGTATTGCGCAACAAGTCTGTTCATTTTATATTCCATTTCAAGCTCCTTTTGGCCGATCTCAAACATCACACTTCTATAGGCACTCTTCATGACTGATGATATTTTTCAATTGAGGAATTGGATTTGTTTATATAGTTTAGATAATAAATGGCAGTTAAATATTTATGGAAGTAAAAAGGATACGTATTTGTGTAGAAATTCCAGCCATGGACATCTGAAAAAGATGAAATTAATTATTATCGAGTTGTTTTGGTAATTTTTTTTTCTTTTGAGTTGTGTATTGGTAAATTTAATAAAATGAATGGGGTAAATATGAAAATAAGAAAATATTTTTTACATTTATCCATTCTTCTCCTGGATTTATTTCCACTGCTTTCATGAGGCTGCTAAAACATAAATAATTTTTTTTTATTCAGTATAGTTACCATTTAATTTTATTAAGACTCAAAAATTAAGTTTAGGTTAACAAAATGTGACAAATATAATTAAGATTTAAAAAAAATAACCTTTTTGAGAGGACTTGATCACAAACAGGACATGGACCGTCACTATTGAGTATCTTATTTGCATCTTCTTTACCTGATTACGATTTTAACATTTTGTAATAATTCAGATACATCATATTTATAACATAAGAAAATATATCCAAAATCTGAGTTCAAATGAAATTAAATGCATACAAAAGATATGGCCACATGTTGTAGAAATAGCTTGGCTTTCCAGCTCTCTCCAGCAAGCATTGCACCTCATGTTTTTCTATTATTTTTCTACTATTTAATTTTTTTTTGAGATTCAATTATTTTTCTTCTATTTAATTGTCATTTGAAATTTGAATTGTACTTAATATTTTTCTGAAACAAATTGGAAATGAATAGTATATATAAGGTGAAGTGCCTGAAATGTACTTAATTCGTCTCAAATAGAGAAATCTGAAGTAATTAATTTGCAAACTTGTAGACTAAGGACAGATTGGAGCAATTTCACAGATTATTAACGAATTAATGAAAGTAATCAGAAATATAGCAAGATCTGAAGCAAAACTGAAGGTCAAATAAGCTCTTAGCACATCGATATAATAGCAAAAATTGAAAGAATTGTTTAAATCATAATTCTCAGATAATACTTCAGAACGATCTGATGACAAATAGGAAAAGGAAATATGAAATTCAGGACTTATAATATGAAAAATTGTAATCAGAAGGTCTTAAATCGCTTATCTGAAGTAGAATAGGGTAGCTGTAAGAACTAGTAAGTAATTCATAGGACTTATGATAAGCAAGAATATGAGAAATTTCAAAAAATACTCACTGATAATTCAATAATTACTAAAACAACAAGATCTTATGACAAATAGCAAAAAGTACCATGAAATTGAGATCTTACCGTTCTAAAATTGCAAAAACGGCGAAATCTCCTCTTCCAATTTCAAAACTTACACACGCATAGTTTGGAAAATAAATCAACAGAAAAGAACGATCTGATGAATAATGAAGCGAAAGAAAAAGGAATTTCGAATTACATGAAAGAAGAATCGCTAGAAACTCGCTTGTGAGAAGAATCTTGTAGCAGATCGAGAGTTGGATCTGATGCAGGAAGATGGCGATATGAAGTTGAAGAGCAGCAGCAGCGGCTCGTTTTATAGTGGAGAGAATTTGAATTTGAAATTTGGATCCCGCCACGTCAGCTCGAGCGGCCGCCGACTTATCTCCTGTTTAGCTAGCCGAGCCATACTCATCTGGAGCTTGGATCGGCTCGAATTTGAAACCCAGCTTTGAGCTCGTTTACAAGCTCGAACCGGCTCGAATCTTAGGACGGTTGTGTCCGTAGGTTAGATTCCCCGGGGGGGCAAGATTTAACTTCTTGCATTCAATGATGGAGTTCAAGACTGGGGGCAAGACTCTCCCAAAATAATAGTAAATACATGTATTTGCTGAATAATATATATTAGTAGTATTTTATTAAATTTTTTTTTTAAATATATATATTTATCCCCCCAAAAAAATTTCGTTAAGTATTAATCAATAGAAAGAATTTGCTTTGCTCTCGCAAATAATATTATTAAGCTCTATCTCTGCTTGCATTAGCAATATATACTCAATAGATTTTTTTTTTTAAGTAATCTCATTACCTACCTAATTAACAAAAAATCATAAGAACAAAAAAAAAAATGACAACATTTTTCAATTTTCGTCGGTCAGCAATTTGTACGCGTAAATCATTCCCTCTAGTTCAAGCCAAATGGATACCTAGAGTGGCTCATCTTTTCTTTATTCTTCATCTCATTAACCCAAATCACAAGGGCATTACTCAGCCTGCAAATGCCCACTCGGCCCAATGGACAATGGTTATCTCTACTGGCCCGAATCCCCTCACTCATTAGAGCTGAAACCAATGGTCGAGTCGCCCTTAAAGTTAACGCCTCACAGTGGCTGGCGCCTGGCGCCGCTTCTCTACCGCGTCCAGAGATAGGGGTGAAAACGGTTCGGATACGGTTCGGATCGGGATCATATCATATCCGTATTCATATTATTTTTTCGGATCCAAATACGAATACGGATAGTCCGGATACGGATTCGGTTTGAATATATATACGGATACGAATATGGTCCGGATATTATCAGATACGAGTATAAATATGGATTCATTTCGAATATTTAAACGGATATATTAATATACTAATGGATCATATTCTTCTAAATATTTAACTATTTATAACGACGATCCACAAATAAATCAACTTCGCCCGAATAAGCGTCGAGTCTCTTTCAAGGCCGCAAATCGGTGGGAGTCTCTCACGGTACCGGTCATATGGTGTCCAGTCAATCTGAGATTCATGAAGATTGTCCAACTGATCTCGATTTCCCCACAAATGAGTGCATCCGGGTCTCTCTCTTATACTAGGACCAATCCAAGTAAACCCAACAGTATCATTCTCATCCGGATCATCGTACATTTGTAAATTACCTGGGCCCATACCGTTTGTCGGTTCCGGTCGTCCGAAGTTAAAATGCGTTCACGCCCACAACTGAAGTAACATCACACAACCCCCTATATTCTTCTTCCCAATTTCCGTGCTCTTGCACAACTCCCTGTACAAATATGCTAACACTGCACTACCCCATGACCAATCTTCCAACTTTTCCATATCCTCTAAAAATACCAGAGGAACAACCGATATACTATCTCCCAACGCCTCCGTAAACAAAACATCATTACACAACGCGAGTATGTATGCGCGGCAATATTGTTCTCTCATTGGCTCGGGAGACCCTTCTTCCAAATCAGCAAAATTTTGGGCGAACCATTTTCTTTTGATCATAACCGCGCTATCATGTCTGTAGTCATTTACGGCGGGTGTTTTTCCGAGCAGATCCGTAATTTTTTGGGCCCAGTTAACATCTTTGGTACTCACACAGATGGGACCCTGTCAACTCTCAACCCCAACAAACAAGATACATCCTCCAGCGTAATAGTCATCTCTCCGTGGGCCATGTGAAATGTATGTGTTTTCTTTCTCCAACATTCTTGTAAAGCGGTTAAGATTTTCTTGTCTTGCGGTATATAACCGATCTTAGCAATTTGTAACAAACTAGCATTTTTAAGATAAGGGATGTAAATGTTATTCCATGGTACCTGCAAAAACAAAAAAATTAAAATAAGCCATTAATACGTAATAAAAAATATATTTATAAAAGCGAATTAAAAAATAAATACCGTAAGGTGGTGTTGCCTGAAACGAAATGCTTCCGATCCTATCACTCCACCTTGTTCCGCAAAAATTATCGTCCTATGTTCGTCTTGCAAATCGTTTAGTGAATATATCGGATGTTCTTCTTCGACCATACGAGCTTTCCCTTTATTCGTTCGGCGACTAGGTCGACTAGATCCGGTTCTAGATGCCATAACTATGTAAATATAAACGAACTAATTAAAAATAAATAAATAAATTTACTAAAAATAAATAAATTTACTAAATAATATTTAAATAAATTACCTTATTAAATAATAGATAATAAATTATCTAATTAAATAACTACTAAAAATAAAATAATAAATTATCTAATTAAAAAACCACTAAAAATAAATAATTAAATAATACCTCGAATTTCAATCGCAAAAAATAATAATTTGTTCTCCTTCTAATTCTCCTCCTTCTCCTTCTCCTTCCTCTCCTTCTACAAACAAATCAAAAAAAAAATTCCTAATTCAAAACTCAAAATCAAACTAATACTAATTTTTATCAATTTAAACAAATCAACAATAACTAATCCTAATTAAAAACTCCAAAAATAACTAAACAACTAACCTTTTCTTCTCTTCTCTCTATTTCCTTCTTTCTTCTTCTTACTTTTCAAAGATTTTCTCTTTAATTTTCACAATTTTCCAAAAATTTTAGCTTTTTTTGGCTGAAAAATCGCTTTCTTTTTTCGTTTTTTCTTTGGGGGGTGGTAGAATAAAATGGGGAGAGAGATGGGGGCCAGGTATTTTAAAAAAAAAAATTATATATGTCTACCGCCAGGTATCCTGGCGGTAGATGCATACAATTTTTTTTTGCGCAAAAATGTCCAGGAGGTAAGCTGAGCTTCTACCGCCAGGTGATTTGGCGGTAGAAGTATTTTTTTTTTATTCCTTAACGGGTTTATAGCGGGTGCCTAGAAATATTTACAAAATTGCCACTACCGCCAGAAAAGCTGGCGGTAGATATGAATTTTCAATTTTTTTCCGTTAATTACCTAGCTAAAACGGGTATAAATTTTAAAATCGGAAAAATTATTTTTTTGCATATCTACCGCCAGAATAGCTGGCGATAGAAGCTAATTTTTTTCCTAATTATTCTGTTTAGATCGGCTGATGGAAAAAATTGAAAAATAGCTTCTACCGCCAGACCTTTTGGCGGTAGACACTCTCTACCGCCAGAACATCTGGCGGTAGTGCTAGATACCTAATTTTTTCCAAATCAGTACTATCTGTTCAAATATTTACGATTTGGGTGCTAGAAGAAAAAAAGTCAGATGTTATCCTTGCAACGTCCCACAATAATAATAATAATAATAATAATAATAATAATAATAATAATAATAATAATAATAATAAATGTAAATAGTTTTATTTAAAGGGCTAAGTTCTAAAAGTGACAAAATAAATAAATAAATAAAATGTGCTAATTTATATTTGAGGACCAATGTGTGTATTCCTCATCATCTAATTCCCTCAAGAAACTAACTAAAGGAATTAAAAAGAAAGAAAAAAGTACGAGAATTGAAGAATATAATCAAATATATCACCATTCCTTCAAATCAAACCTTCCTGTATTAACAGAAAAAAAGAAAGAAAGAAATTGAAAAATAAAGGAAATAACATCACTGCCATTTAACTGCCCCCATTCAATTTCCTTTCAATTTCCTTGTACGCAAACCCTAGGCCGAAAAGAAAAGAAACAAATTGGGGGCAGTAGTACTTAACTTTCAATTGTTACCTACAGATCAAATCAAATTTCAAAAATTACCAAATATGTCACTTAACTTTCAATTGTCTCCCATATGTCACTTAACTTTTAAAAATAACAAAATAAATCACTAAACTTTCAAAAATAATCAAATAGGTCACTCAACTTTCAATTAACCGGATGACATATTTGGTCATTTTTGAAAATTGAGTGACTTATGAAGGACATTTGAAAGTTGAGTGACCCACTTAATATTTTTTTTGAAAATTTAGTTGCGTCTACGAGACAAGTGAAAGTTGAGTGGCTTATCTTGTCATTTTTGAAAGTTCAGTGTTTTATGGTGAAATTTACCTTTTATGTATTATAAATTTGAGTATTAGATAAAAATAAGAAATATAGAGTTTCAATGATGTGTTGTTCTCAGTTGATGGTACTGATGGCGGACGGAAGCGAATAATTAAAAGAGGAATAAAAGACTAAGATACGATACAAGAGGAGTATTACTCAACTCAAGAAAATAGCTTTATTAATAATTGATTAGTTGTTTCTTACAATAGCTAATAGACCCTTTATTTAGGCAAGGCCTGAGGGGTTGCCAAAAGAAATAATTACCTTATTACTAAATTTGTCGTACAATACTGCCTAATATAAAAGATAAAATAGGAAATAAAAAATACATGATAATAACAAAATCTCCTTGCCAAGAAACCTTATTTCCAAGAAATCTCCTTCATAATTTATGATTATGGAATGTTGAAAGTCTTCATTCGCTTCAGCTGCGCGTAAACTCGTCCCGAGTTTATTTCTTCATCTTCATAATATGGAGTTAGATCTTTAAAATTGAAAATTGCTAAGCCTCCATAATTTCCTGAAAGCTCAATCTTGTAAGAGTTATCATTGATGCGTTCAAGAACCTTGACAGAGCCATCAGCATGAGTTTTGATCTTTCCAAGTCGGTTCGATGTGAAGCAGTTCTTACTGGCATGCATATCCGCTAAATTACCTTCTTTGAACCTACTACGCTTACGCTGCCTCCTATTGCTCCTTATGTGATTTGTATTATGTAGCATAATTCGATATCTCGAGGTATACCACTTCGCATCCTTAACAAATGGAAGTTCGGGAGGTATTTCATCTAGGATAAAGTTTCAGAGATCTTCAAGTAAATGTTTTGGTTTTGTTGGATCACCTAGCTTTCGGTTTTGAGAGATAATCCATTTTACTACCTCAGATTCCTCAATTATTTCATGAAATGGGGTTTTGATGAGAAAGATATTATTCTCTGCAATAATTTGTTTGGGTAGTGTAATGTGTATTTTTTATACACATTTTTAGGGTTTTTATCATCTCAAATTCATTCTTAATTCACCTAAATGTATGAAAAATACTTATAATTCATAAAACATGACTTGAAACCTCTCAATATATTTTTTATATTATTTTACAGGCGAAAAGGCCGTAAGATGAAGATTTCTACCCAAATTGCAAATCATGGGCCAAAGATGGCCAACCAAGTCTACCAAAACCCTACACAAATTCACCCAAATAACCGATTTTCAAACAAGCTCAAAATCGATCAAACTGCATATCCTTGGATTCAGCACGATAAGACGAATCGGTTGGTATTATTCTCCACCCCTGAGAACGCCGGCGATTGCCGGAATCTGCCAGCCAAAAGCAAACCAGCCATGTTTCTGACCTGAGAAAGCTTCTTCGAGCAACCTTGCCTTCTACAGTCCACCATTCGAGCCAAAACCAACTCTATTCTCTTCCTCTCTTCCTGCCCTTTCTATCCGTATGAAGAACTCATCAAATGGTGCAGAATCGAGTGAGAAATCTGAAGTTAAATCAACTGTTCGACGAAATCCTAAATGAACTTTTGAAGAACTGATGAACCGACGGTCGAGTTTCGAACAGCGGATGAATTCGATCAACCATTTCAGTTTTTCTCAAACAAAGATGATTCTTTTTGTGTCTTAATGCTTTAGTAAAGGCTCACAATGAATTCTGAAGCCTCAATTCGATGGAAAAACAACTCAAAATCATAGTTTCATTCACGAGTTCAGCAGTTTTTGGTTATTTTCGCGAAACTGAAACCGAGTTGGTTAATGGAGGAATTCTCTGGATTCGAGGCGGATTGGGGAGTCATAATGGTTGTGAAGCATCGTGAGGAAGTTGAGAACGAAGCCTGAGTCACCTTTTTGGATTTCGTTGTGTGAAATGCGAACAAAAAGATCGAATGGCGGAACAACGAACCGATGATACTCAAAACAGCAAAACTCGAGTTTTACTCAACGGTTTTCAACCATTCAAAGCCCTGTGTATTCGTGAGAAGATGGAGAAGAGATCTTGGTTGATGAATCACAGCGAAATGTACAGAATCACGAGCTCTAATCGATGGTTGTGAGAAACGGGTAAACGGGTCTGAAATCCAAGAGAAAAATCGATCCAAAGTCCAAATTCGCAACTTACAAGGCTGTCAGAGGATTGTTTTAGGACGAGCACACGATCGCAAGCCACAGAAGATCGAGAAAAGAAATTCAGCGCCAATTCTGAAGAAGAAGATGACTCGTTTCATCAGTTATGACTCATCTCACGCGATTCAAACCGGTTCGCCACACCAGATCAGCGGAATGAGTTAAAACGAGTCAGTACCCAGCTCACACAAAAGTGACTCGTTTCAAGCGACTGCAGCTCGTTTCGTCGCATGAAATCCGAAAATTTAATTCAAAACTCAGCGCCAAAGGTTGAATAAGAAGACGACTCGTTTCGCATGTTTCGACCCGTCTCGCCACAGAAAATCAAAAAGACAGTTTGAAAACTCAGAGATTAATAACAGAAATAGCGACTCGTTTCACGCGATAACGACCCATTTCACCATAACTTATTCTGAAGGGACCCACTGTCAGTCTCAGTAATGCGATTCAAATCGCATCTGAACTGAACTCAGTTCGCGCGAATAAACAGATGAAAAATTCGATGATTCAAAACCGTTCAATTCTCAACCAAATTCAACGAAATTTCGTCCAGATCTTTAGTACACCCCACTTGATCTGCCTGAGCCAATGGAATCGCTCGGTTTGTCCCCCACTCTCCAGACCAGCCTCTCTATAAATTCGACCGATCAACCCATTCATGAGAATCATCCTTCCATTTTCCAAATTCTTTCAACACATCACTCTCCAATCATCTTCTTTAAGCTTCAGTAACTCCATTACTGAATCTCAGAGCTTTTCGAGCTTCAATTTTCGAGTTTGAGTGAAATTCACCAATTCGGGCTGATTTTGGTGAAAAAGGCAATTGATCGGTTCCGGCTGGGATCAAGCATCAGTTGGAGGTTCAAATCGTCTCAAGGAAGTTTCTGGTTGATCTTCTACGTCTCGGTTCGATCCAATTTTCATTTAATCTCTTGTATTCAATTTTAGATCACAAGATCCAATTTGTAAAAAAAAACATGATGAACACATGCCTAATTTTGGTTGACCTTATCATGTGTGAGTAGAATCTTGTAGGGATAGGCTTTTTGTGATAGAATTGTTTGAAATCTTGCTTTAATTTGAAGTAAATTGACTGATTTGGTTACTGTTCATAATGTGCTGTTGAATCTGGATTTTCTTGATTTAATCGATTTGGTTGGATTCATTAGGTCATTTAGAGCTGGATTTTCATGCATGTTAGTCCATTTTATCATCTTGAATCTTGGTTAAGGTTTTTTGCTTGATTTAGTGAAGTTTTTAGTTCAAAAGTTGAGATCAAACACTAGTTGGTTGACTGGTGTTTGATCTGAAATTTTGATCTACTTGCTGAGTTTTTCTGGTTGGAAATAATTCAAACTTGTGCCAAATCTGATAAACTGAATATTTAGTGATTAGTGATACAATTCTTGATCAAATTGCCTTAAAAATCCCTACTTTTATCCTATAAATTCAAAAATACATTTTTTCTGCACTTTTGTTTCTGTCATTCTCAGTAAAAAATTGTTTGACTTCAGATCTGCTCAAAGAAAATTATAAAAAAAATATTTTGTGTTTCGTTAGATATTTTAGAACAACTTTTATATAATATGTGCCCAATGCTTTTATGTTAAATTTGTAAGATAAAATCTGTGCAAAGTTTTGACTTTTTAAAACTTTCTGTTTTTGATTTTTGAATCTGTCTGTTTTTCTACGATTTTTAGAAATTAGTAAAAAAATCCTATAAATAAAAAATCTAGGTCTCAGTAAATCATTTTGAAGTGTAATTTCTCGATCTGAATTTTAATTGAATTATTGTTTGGATAAAATTTGAATTCCACCCTCTTTTGGCATCACATACCATTCTCTGCCTAATTCTGTCATATGTTCTGAGTTTTGACCATAATTGTTGGAAGAACAATCTTTTTGATCTGATATTTTTACCACATAATATGAACTTGCTTTCCTAATTTCTGTTAAATTTTGGTGATTTTTGAAGTAATTTTCGATTTTCTGTGATTTTATGAAAAACTCTGTTGATTGATTATGAAAAGTGTGGACTAAAACGAAAATTACATAAAAATATGAACAAAAGTGATAATTGATTTGCCTTGCATTGTGAAGATCTCATTCTCTGATTTTTATTGACATATCATTTGCAACTTTTGGACATTTGGAACTATTATTAAAGAATTTTCAAAAGAATTGTGTACAAACTTGCTTAAATTCCATCTAATACATCATTTACCTTCTAAAACAATCTGCAACATTTGAACAAAACAAGACCTACTTTTGAAAAGAATTGTAACATCTCAAGGCCATTCTCCTTGTGTTCGACCCCTAAAACTCAAAAGACCACATATACACTTAAGAGTGAAGCTAGGGAAAATTATAAATATTTTTGCTAAATTGTGTAAAAATTTAACGACGGTTTTACGCGGTTTACAGGTAGATCTTCAAATTTTAACGGTTTGAGTATCACCTTTTTTTCATGAGAATTGCACTGCGAGTGAAAGACGTTAGAGGACAAATTCGTAGTAAAAGCTCGTTGTGTCACCAGTAACTCTCCGGAATCTTCATCAATACCATCTGGATAATCATCATAAATCACTAGGGCGTCAAAATTTATCATCTCTTCTATGATTTTTTCTCCCGTAGGAATATCTTCTGGATAATCATCATAAATCGCTGGGGTGTCAAAAGCCATTGTCTCTTCTACGAGTTTTTCTCCAATAGTGAATATTTCTTGATTCGGATAATCATTGACGATGCCAACAGAGGGGATGTCAGTTTCCATATCAGTTGACTTATGACAGTATTCTCTTTGACGGTGATAAGGTGGAGGAGAGAACTCATCGCCTGAGATGGCAGGTTGTCGATTATGGAAATGATTGATGTTGTGGTCGGGATTGCTCGAAAATCCATGCTTCGATCGGCAATCGTGGCTTTGGTCAGGGGTGCTGCTCGGTGTACCGTGCCTCGATCGGCGTTCGCGGTGTTGGTCAGCGGTGCTTCTCGGCGTATCGTGCCTCAGTCGGCATTCGCGGCATCGATCAGCGGACTCCATTAACGCAATACACTCATGAAGTTGTTGTATCTGACTTTTCATCTCTTCGATTAGGCGATCCCTCGCATTGGTTTCGAGAACTGGTTGGGCGGTGGCAGTGGTGTAATGATCTCTTCGTTGACGGACGGCGGCCATTAAACCTGCTCTGGTACCAACTGATGGCGGACGGAAGCGAATAATTGAAAGAGGAATAAAAGACTAAGATACGATACAAGAGGAATATTACTTAACTCAAGAAAATAACTTTATTAATAATTGATTGGTTGTTTCTTACAATAACTAATAGACCCTTTATATAGGCAAGGCCTGAGGGGTCGCCAAAAGAAATAATTACCTTATTACTAAATTTGCCATACAATACTGCCTAATATAAAAAATAAAATAGGAAATAAAAAATACATGATAATAACAAAATCTCCTTGCCAAGAAACCTTATTCCCAAGAAATCTCCTTCCTAATTTGTAATTATGGAATGTTGAACACCTTCATTTGCTTCAGCTGCGCGTAAACTCGTCCCGAGTTTATTTCTTCATCTTCATAATATGGAGTTAGATCTTTAATATTGAAATTTGCTAAGCCACCATAATTTCCTGGAAGCTCAATTTTGTAAGAGTTATCATTGATGCGTTCAAGAACCTTGACAGAGTCATCAGAATGAGTTTTGATCTTTCCAAGTCGGTTCGATGTGACTGCATGGCCTTTAGATTCTGTGATGTGAATGAATGTCTGTGATTTGGTTGTAATTTGTGATGTGATGTATGTAATTTGGTTGTATTTTGTGATTTGTATAATTTAGTTGTAATATGTGATGTGTAATTTGTTGTAATTAAATACAGTCTTGATACCATCATTTGTATGTAATTGTCATTTATGAGAGTTATGACGAGAGTAGACATCCAATCACATGGTGAAGGAGTTCACCGCCTCGTCCAATCACATGGTGAAGGAGTTCACCGCCTCGACCAATCACATGGTGAATGAGTTCATCGCCTCGACTACTCATCCAGCACTTAGGATTATGATCATTATGTTGGCTGATAATGATCAAGGCCATGCATGTCATTATTAATATTCATTAAGAGAATTAAAATAAAGTAAAATCCTTCAAATAAATATTGTCATGAAATGCCCTTCGTACCTAAATCTCTCGATATTTTGATAGATCCCACATAGGTTCATACCACAGTTGGGTGTGTGGGAATTATCTTAAGAGGAGAAAATGCGGTAAAATGTGAAATAACATAGGTTCTGCCAAAGCAGGATGCGTTATTGACTATTTTGTCGATGATTAGATATGGTTCGACTTAACCGAGCTATCAAGTCGGATTTGGGCTTGGGACATAAGATGGGATGGTTTATGCCGGGCAGTCAAGTTAAAACTAGATGCTCATCCCATGAGAGATTAGTCAAGAGTTGCATGTAATGCAATTGGATTTGATCCTATCTAAATAATTAAGTCTTAGGATTGAGAGCCAAAGCTCCCTTGAGATTTGATGAAATATGGGTCTTATTCCACTACGAGATTTCAAAGAGTTGACATTTCTGAATCAATATTTTGAGGGTTATTGATTTGAATAAAATAGTGGGAGTCATATTATATGAATACATCTAAAACATTAAAAACTAGCAAGTATTAACAACACTTAAAATTTTCAAATCTGTGTAGAAAAATGTCAACAAACACATCAAGTTTAACTCTGCGATCAGTCATTGAAAAAGAAAAACTAAATGGGAAAAACTTCCTTGATTGGTACCGTAACCTGAGAATCATTCTCAAACAAGAGAAAAAGCAGTATGTACTTGAAAATGCTCTTCCTGAAAAAGAACCTAAAGGTGAAGACTTCACGGTTGAGGCAAAGGCTGCTTATAGTAAGCATGTCAATGACTCTAACGATGTTACCTGCCTTATGCTGGCCACAATGGACTCCGAACTTCAAAAGCAGTTTGAAGAAATGAAGGCTTTTGCCATGGTCACACAGCTCAAGGAAATGTTCCAAGTGCAGACGCATACTGAAAGGTACAATACGCATAATGCCTTTACTAATTGTAAGATTGCTCCAAGTACATCATTGGCTGCCCATGCTCTCAAGATGAAAGGTGATACTGATTATCTTGAGAAGCTTGGTGCAGAGGTAATCCAAGAGATGGCTACCGATATAATTCTCGGGTCTTTAACCCAAAATTTTAAACAGTTTAATATGAATTATAATATGCACAACATGGACAAGTCCATTACTGAGTTGCTTGGCATGGTTAAGCAATGTGAGACGCGTATGACGCCAAATGTTGGCAATGATGTACTCATGGTTCAAAAGGGGAAGAATATGAAAAAGAAATTCAAGGGAAATGGCAAGGACAAAGGCAATGGAAAGGACAAGAGTAAGGGCAAGATATTGCCTGAACCTAAGATTAAGAAACAAAAATACGTTTTTTGTTTCTATTGCAACAAGCTGGGACATTGGAAAAGAAACTGCAAGAATGGTAGTGTGACTACATAGTGGAACGACCCACTATGAGAATATACATGGTATATGTTATTAGTGTTTTCTCATCATCTAATATATGAGTAGCCCTTTAACTTGAGGTCATCATAGATTCTAGCATGTATATCTTCATACTTTAAAATAGTCAAATGTTTTCTTTAACCAGATAATTATAAAAGCTATGATCGGGTATTTAGTAAACCATGAGTTGGAATGTGAATGACCAAGATAGAATTTGTTACTCTCGGATACGAGAGATATCTCTAGGCCCCCTGATAAATTGAGACTGAAGGAAAACACACGACCGTGTACGAAAGAATTAACATGTATTGTGAATATATTTTTATTTATTCAGTCTAATTATAAATCAGGAAATAGAATTGATCATATTAAGGATATCATAAAACCATGCCTTATGATCAATATAAATATTGTTTAACAAAGGGACTAAATGTATAATTGATATTTAGGTTATGATCACATATCATTTATTTATTGTGGGTAATCATAGCGTCATACTAGAGACTACTTATGATTTATAAACTTGAAGTTTATTGCCGACATTAAATGAACCTATAGGGTTGCACACAAACAGAACTAACTCAGTTGGACACAGAAAATCAAAACGAAGGTGAAGAGGTGTAAGCATGAGATGCTATAAATAGATGAAGGGTTCATCTGATTAAGTCAGAAGATTCTGAATATCCTAGCCGCCTATTGAGAAAGAGAGAAAGAGAAACCGGATCTAGTAATCTGGGTTTCTCCACCAACGAGAGCAGTTGGCATGTGGATACGTGTAGAGGGCGGTGCCGGAGTCGTAGCGCCTTTCGTGATCAGATCCACAAAGAGACGAAGGGAGCTCGTTCGGAGATGAATCACGAAGCCCTACTAACCGGATTAGCTGAAGTTGAGGTATAAATAAGATTTATTTTCAGATTTGATTGATAATACACTGATTCTCGGTTAGGAAATGAGTAAAATTCTAATTCCGCTGTGCATCTGTGGTTATGTGTTTCCTTATAACTTGAACAACAATTTGATTATTTTCGGATGATCGAAGGTGAGCCCGTCGAGGATATGTACATTCGTATGTTACATATCCGAAATGGATTCCCCACTTTAGGAGAGAAACTAACGGATGATCGAGTTGTAGGTAATTGATTCAGGCGATGCCACCGAGTTGGGAAGCACCTCGAGTTTCGTGGGAGACGATGTTGGCAACACAAAAGATCGGGTTGGAAGATCTTATCAACTACTTCCGGAATTTTGAGATCCGACTCAAGCAAATGGGGATCGACTCACAACCCAAAACTGTGGCGATGCTGGCAAGCAACTCGAATGACGAGGACGATGAGATGACGTGTGTAGTATGACAATTCGAGGACTTTCGAGCTCGTGAGAAGTGGTTTAACGACAACCGCCTTCGCAACATTCAAAAGACGTATTGCTTCGAGTGCAATAAAAAGGGACACACCATCAACAATTGCTAGACCCTCCATCCCAAACTCGCTCGTTGTAACAAGGAGGAGGGCGAAAAATGTGAAGGGTGATCCGAGGATCGACACGAGTGACGTGAAGGACGATCCGACAATCGACATGACAAAAGGCGTGAAAAGAGACTTGATGACCGCTGAAAGGACAAGAAAAAGAAGTCAAAAGTCACTCCGCCAAGGTAGTCGTGTGGGAAGACGAGTCGGGTAATTCATCCGATGGCTCCGGTTCGGATTCCGACTCGACTCGGACATGGCGAATGTGCGAACGGGTATTTCTGGAGATGTTTCGCATGTAAGGATGACTTCCAGTTCCACCATCTTCTCCTCCCGCTACATCCTCTATCGACATGACATCCTCCGGTTCTTCCCGTGACATGAGTTGTGAGGTATATCTAGATCTCACTTTAAATTATTTATTAGATGAGGTAAAGGTTCCAAGTTCCGATCATTTAATTGAAAATGTAGAACCCGGAACTCGCGATGAAATAGAACAAAAATTGGAAAGGCTCCGAATCAATATCCAAGAACAACTAATTGTATCTGAAGCCTCGGTAAGGTCGTACAATGCACAAATAAAAGAGTTTGAAAAACTAAACTTAATTAATAATACAATTTAAGCGACAATAACTTAAACAAGAATCTAAATGACTGTGTTTGTCAAAAATAAAAAATTTAAATATGTCATCTAAAAGTCAAACCTGTAAGTCTTAAAAGTCAAAATAAATCGCTCAAGTCCGTTTGTTCCAAAAATGTCACAAACAGATTTGATTTAGACAACATATTAATTGGTCAAAAACCAAATGAAAAATACGGTCTAGGTTTCAAGAAGGAAATCAGTACTAAACCCGTTTCTTCAAGACCAAAAGACCAAACAATAAAAAAAGAGCTCAATCAACCTAAGAGTAGAGGAAGTGTCATAACCGAACGACTTTATAAAAGAGTCGACTCACATGTCCCGAGAAAGATTGGATCTAAATGATCACAAAATCGAGCTCCCAAACATTACACTAAAGAATACCAAAAATAAAATATCTCAAATTCAAACAATTTTGCAAAAATAACTAATTTTTCAAAAACAAATAATTTTGCAAAACCAATTGTTTTTAGTGCCAAGTTGACCAAACCAAAGTTTAGAAAATCCGAGTTTACTTACCATTATAAAAATCATTTCGTGAAAGACACTGAAGAGTTTACTTTATGTTACAAGAATTGTTCTTTCTGCAATTATTGTTGCAAAATAGGTCTTATCTCGCTAGAGTGTCTCTTGCGTAAACTTACATATTCTTCAAAATTTGTTTGAATGCGTAAAGATATAAAAACTTGTTGCTCTACTTCCAATACAGAGGTACTGAAGTCTACCTAGATGCTTTGGTACGGTCCCCCCAAATTTTGACCTAAGCCATATTCTAAAGGGGAGCTATGAGCAAGAAATCATATTAGTTAAATAACCTTTTATTTTTAACTAATATGATTTCTTGTAGATATGCCTAAGTTCATCGTGTAAAACGACCAGTGGTGTTTGGATAGTGGTTGTTCTCGGCATATGACCTGGGATAAGAGTAAGGTTAAGATCTTGAGACCCTTCGACGGAGGAGATGTCACATTTGGCGGAAATCAGAACGGGAAGATTGTTGGCATGGGATCGATCGGCACAGGTAATTGGACATTGGAGAATGTCTATTTTGTGGTAGGACTTAAACATAACCTAATTAATATAAGTCAATTATGTGAGAATTAGACTGAGTAAATACAAAATGATATTAACAACACATGTTAATCCATTTTGAACATGGCCATGCATTTCCTGATGGTGTTATGCCCTAGGCCAAAGTGTTTGTGACCTAGATGATGGATTGTAATAACAAACATAATATTTATTCTAAGATATTTCATATAATATGTGCGTATAGGTTATTTTAATATAATTAAAATAGACCATGAATATGCAATTCAACTTTATGTCATCAAAGTGCGTGACTTTGATAGTAAAACTATAAAGTGTTATGAATGCTATTCTAAATCGTCCCTGGTCATTTATAGGATATTTGTGGAGACAAATATACTTGCAGATACATATAAATATATATTTATATATACAAGCTATAAATGTACACCAGTATATTAGTTGACTGATGATTATGTTTTACTGATCATGGATAAATAGTTATCAAGTCATTAACATAGGTATATGTTAGAGACCATATACTGGACTGACCCGCTATAAGAATGCTACATGTTTTACGTCATTAGCGATTCTTGTAACATAAAGTATTTATAGTCCATGTCTCGGTTCCCAACATGAGTAATTTTATACTTTAATATAATCTAACACTACCTTTAACCGGGTGGTCATAACGGTTATGATTAGGTATACAATAAATCATGTAGAGGGATGAGTGCAATCAAGACGGGATTTGTTCCTCTCATAAATGAGAGAGATATCTTTAGGCCTCTTGATGAATTGAACTGAAGAAATGTATGGCCATACTCAAATGAATTAATAAGAGTTATTAATGTCATTTGTTCTTGTTCAGTTTAATTCGGGATCAAGAAATATTAATTCGATTAATATAAGGATGACGTATTAAATGCCTTATGATCGATATAGATATCGTGTGACAAAGGGACTAAATACGTGATTGTTGATTAGGTAAATCGGATCACCGATATTCACTTAAATTGGGTAGTCATGATGGCTTGCTAGAGTCCGCTCATGATTTATAGACTGTCAAGTCTATTGCCAACATTAAGTGAACCTACAGGGTCACACACAAAGAACAAACTGAAACGGGCGCAGAAAATCCTAGCGACTTATATGATGAGTTGCATAGGAATGTCACAAAAGATATTGTCATCTTATGTGATAAGATGTGATATATATGTATATAAAGACTATGAGCACACAAGATCATGTAATCTAGAAGAGTCTAGATGATGATATGTGGATAATGATGAGTGATGTCATACACATCTCTTAGTGTGAATAGACATGACTCTTCATCTCTATATAAGGACATAGAGGGCTCCAAATTCATTGTACCAAATGATTCTCTCTCTCATTATTTCTCATTCTCTTTTGTGAGACAAAAAGAGAGAAAAAAATTCCTTTCTCATTTGTGTGACAAAATTACTAAAGGGTGTTTTCCTTTTATATGACAAAATGAAAGGGTGCAATTATATGAGAGATTTATACATCTTTTGTGAGACAAAATAAGAAGAAGAAAAAGAGTTTTCTTGTGCAAGAGAAGAACAAACTACTAGCATATATATTGTTCTTCTTCCCGTTTTAAGAATGTTCGTGTGGATACCGGTAGAGGCGTTCGTACTTTCGGCGCTTGTGGTCTATTCGGCCTAAGAAGATGAGAACGGGTTGTTGAGAGTTTTGGTGGAGACCGATTGTGTGTGCGGTAGATGGCTTCCGCATGATCCGACCTAGACGGACTAGACGGACGGAAAATCGGTTAGGACTTTAACCGGTTTAGAGACGCATGGACAACACGCATGGTTTGAGCGTCACGGATTAAGCGTAATCCGAAAGGTATCTTTAAGATTTATTTCTTTGATTTAACCGATACGCACGGATTCTCGGGATGGGTTTTGGACGAAATTTTTTGTTTTTCCGCTGCGTTATGCACGTCCGAGACCCAACATTTCCTTCAGTCCTAGTTCATCAGGAGGCCCAGAGATATCTCCCTCTTAACGAGAGGAACAAGTCCCATCTTGGTCACTCACATTGCTCGTCATGATTCAGTGCATACCTAATGATGACCCTAATGATCATCCCGTTACGGATGACGTAAGATCATATTAAAGTATGCAGTTCCTCATACAGAAATCCATGGTGACCTCAGGTCGTAGGAACACTATTCATATGAGAATCACTAATGACATATACCATGCATATTCTCATAGTGTGGTCAGTCCAGTACATGTTCTCTAACACGCGTCCATATTCCAGACTTGACATCCCTATGTCCATGATCAGTAGAACATGATCATCCAGTCTGCGAATATACTAGTGTGGATATGTAGCTTCTTACATGAAGTATGTTTATATCTATAAACATCCTACATATCACTAGGGACGGTTTAGAATGTCATTCGTTGGTTCACAGTTCTACTATCATAATCACGTATTCTGATGACGTGAACCCGAAGTTTCATTCATGGTCGATCTAATATATGTAAATATATTAGTCACCCATACACTCATTCATATATGAAATGAATAAACGCGTTTCTCATAATCTAATCTCTAGTCCAACACTTTGGCCTAGGGCATAATTCCTTCAGTAAGCACTCCAAGATCGTGGTCTCTGCGAAGTGCCCTCTCGCGCTACTGATTTTTCTTACTTTACTTGGGTTTATTTTTTAATTCAAAAGAATGAAACATGTGACATGTTCATCAAATTTTGCTCTCTTGTTGAAAATGAAGAAGACACCACTATCATTACGCTTCGTAGTGATAATGGTGGTGAGTATAAAAATGCAAAATTTGACGACTTTGGTTCTAAAAAGGGCTACATATGATTTTTTTTTATTAATATAATGTGTATTTTATTAAAAAAACAATAAATTTTATTTGACGATATTTTTAAGTAAAGCACACAAATCTTGAAACCTCAAAAACCTCAGCCCTCTGGTTGACTTGAGCCTCTATCCGTTAGACCGGAGACCTTGTCAATTTCAACGCCAAAGTTAGTGAGAAAAACCTTAGATTGGAGCTTGTCCGGTCCAACCGCATTCGTCCAGTCGACCGGAAAACATGATCCGGTCGATCGAAGATAGACGAATTTCAACTTTTTTTTCAAGAACCTGATTCTTTCACCCATTTAAACCCAAACCCGTTAAGTCTTATTACTGATCCGCCAGCCCCCGCCCCCCTCTTTCTCCCTCAACTTCATTTCTTCCCTCTAAACCAAAAAATACCTCTCAAAAATGAAACCCTAGCTTTGAACCCTCAATTGACTCAAATCAACACCAAATTGCAAACCTCCATCAAATCTTCTCTCAAAATTGGCTTACCCGCTCCCCCCTCTTTCTCAACCGATTCGGCGCTTTGGCTCTTGGACTCTTGACTGCCTTCTTGTGTTGATTAAGTGCGATATCAACCCTTCGACACCCTTCTATTCGCATATTCAAACCGGATTTGATATAATACTCCTCTTTGTCCCTCTTTCTCCCAAATCAAATTCAACCATCATGGCACCCAAAAAGACCATCGCCAAAAAGACCACCTCTAAAAGCTCCAATGACCACTTCGATTTTACCAGCCCCACCAACACTTTTCTTTTGCAAAGCCGGAAGATCACAAACATTACAATGATAAAATACTTGCAAAGGGTTGTTGCGATTTCTTCCACGCATTTTAACATGAAGAAAACCCGGAGATATATGATAAAGTGCACCACTACGCCGAATTTTGGAACTTTACCTTGTTATTAAAAATCACTGATACTGGCTATGATAACTCGACTTTTTTACGCGAATGCCACTTTTGATGACCGCTCCTACCATGTTAATTCTTGGATATTTTAAAAATACGTCACCATTAAACCATCAAACATTTGCAAATGGTTCGGTTTCATGTGAACCCCTCAACACAAGGAGTTTTATCTTGCACGCGTCGACGAATGGGTCGACGAGGATCATGGCTCTATCGACCTCATCAAATTCTATCTACTCGGCAAATTTCCCTATAACAAGGTATCGGACTACGAACCAACTCAAAGAATCATGTTTTATTTCATAAATAATATTCTCACACCGATTGCTAAAAGAAAAACTGATCTTGAGCGAAGAAATGTATATCTTCTTCGGCATTTATGGTATAAATCCAAAAAGATTCACATTCCATTTTTGATAAATAGTCACATGAAATGCCACAAAAAAGGAATAGCAAACTTGCCTTATGGGCATCTTTTAACTTGGATTTGCAATCACCTTAATATCAAAATACCTCAATTCATTTTTAACTCTCGGAAAATCCCCAACAAAGACATAACCGATCCCGCCCGGTACCCAAAATATGGGCTTACAAAATCTGGACCCTCATATAGCCCTATCATGCGGAAAACTTTCCATATTTATCCTCTGCTAAATGAAAAGGGTGAACCGATTTGGCGACCAAATTCGGTTATGGCAAATATTCCTAGTTCCTCCATCCCTCCCATAGAACCATCGGCCGATCAAACCCCTTTGAGGGGTCAAGCAACCCCGTTACAAGATCTGGACCGGAGGGTTCCGGTCGACCGGAGCTGTCTCAGGTCGAATGGACAATACAGAAAAATTCAAGAATTCTCCTTTTAAGTTTAGAACTTCAAATACTCAAAACTTAACTCAAAAGCAAAAGAAGAACACTCCACATCTTGAAAGCTTGATAGGCTCGAGGCGTGTTCTTGAACTTCAGGTACTGAGAGAGAGATATAGCCATCCCGGATAACGCTTTAGTTCTTTCGCACTTTAACTTGAATCCCCTAAACTTATACATATTCTCACAAAATGCATTAGTAACTCGGAATTGATTTGAGTATCATCAAACTGAATTGATTCAAGTTAAAATCAATTCCGAGTTACTAATGTGTTTTGTGAGAAAATATATACTCTTAGGAGATTCTAGTTAAAGTGCGAAAGAACTAAAGCGTTATCCGGAATGGCTATATCTCTCTCTCAGTACCTGAAGTTCAAGAACATGCCTCGAGCCTATCAAACTTTCAAGATGTGGAGCGTTCTTCTTTTGCTTTTGAGTTAAGTTTTGAGTATTTAAAGTTCTACACTTAAAAGAAGAATTCTTGAATTTTGTTTGTATTGTCTGTTCGACCTGAGACAGGCTCCGGTTAACCGGAATCCTCAGGTCCGACCGGACCCTTTCGGTCGAGGAGTTTTCTGACTGGTAGTTTTGGGCTAAAAACTCTCTATTGTCAGGTCGACCTGAGGTACAGATTTTTAGCCGTTGTGCATTGATTTTGTAATCAATGCCTTTTTGTTCTTGACCTCCGATCGATCAGATGGTTTGCTCAGGTCAACCGGAGCTGTTGTGTTTCCTTTTTTGTGGGGCTGCTCCTTCCCCTTTAAAAGAGCAGCCCCAATCTGATTTTTAGTTAACTTTTTCAAGATTGAAAAGCAAGAATTCTCTCCTTCAAGTGTTCAACTATATTTACTCAATAATCTTTGTGAGATTAGAGAAATTAGTGAGGGATTTGTATTTGTTAGTTGTGATTGAAAGAATCATATCTTAGAAATCTTAATGCAAACATAAATTAATAGATTATAAATTAATAATCCAAATTAATTTTTGGATTATTATTTTTTGTTTGTTTATGAATTTATTATTTATGTTATTTTATTTCATATATGTAAATTTATTTGTATAGAGTTATCCATCCTTATAAAATTAGATATGAGATAAAAACTATTTTCTAATGAATAATAAATGGATATAATATCTTATGATATAATTCAAAATGATTTTAAACGTAACTAACTTACATAACATAATTATTATACATAATTATAATTTATACATAAATTTTAAATAAATAACAAATTTAAATATTTGCAACGAAGTGCGAGCATGATCCTAGTTTAATAATATACGATAGTCATGTTCCGGTTTCGGGGCGTAAGAATCCTCATGTTCATCTATTAATATTTTATGTTATTTAAATTAGACTGAACAAAAACAAATGATATTAATGTTGTTTCTCGTTTGATGATCTTAAAATATTTCTTAACTACTATAACATATCTTTTAAGTTTATATTTCTAGACAGGTTTACAAGTGAGCCGGCCCTGGATTTATAAAGACCCTAGACTAATTTTGATAAAGGCCCCCTTAAAAGTATTAATTTTCGAAAAATTCCAAATACGAAATTAGAAAAATTAGATTGATGCACAAATGGGGTATATTCATCCTCGTATTCTATTATTTTTATTGGATTGGTTCAGTGCAAGTTGGACTTGATGATTATACGGTCATACGAATATACAAGCACTATGACTTTTGTGGGAATGAACCTGCATTTTAACAAACACGATAAGTTCATTCCATGGCAGTATAATTATGCTTCTTATTCACATGCAATTTGATAAAGACCTTCATTTCAATTCGTTTTTGAACAGATCAACCAAGACTTGCAGGTCTTATATGAAAAAGGAAAACTTAATAAAAGAATAAGAGGATCAAATTTAAGCTATATATATATATATATATATATATATATATATATATATATATATATATATATATATAGGTTAAGTCATAAAACTGATTGAAATCAGTTAGCTCAATTTCTAACCAAAATCTAACTACTACTTATTAATTAAGCTAGAAACCATAATTGCTAATTAAAATTTATATCACAATTGCCATCTATGCTTGAAACTCTAATTTCTAGTTAAAATATATCCCTAGTTGCGACCAGTTACTATAGTCTAAACCCTAATTTGTAAATTCTAACAAGAAACTAATTACTAAATCATCTAATTTCACCATGTAATTGGAAAACATAAAACAAAATTCAGAAGACCAAAAAGTTAGAAGAATCTTCAGAGGATACCAAAAATGAGAATTTCAAGCCGAATGAAAAAAAATTGAAAATTTCAGAATTGCCATCGCTCATTCCTGCTTTTCCAAAGCTTCTGTAGAACTTCATCAAACTAAGAAGGGGATGTGTTGAGCAGAGAGAGGAAGAATCGAAGTGAGGGATATAAGGAGAAAGACTCAGATCCGGCGACTTCTCAGGCGGACCACGCGGCAGAGAAAGAGAACGGTGCCGGTCGGCATCTTTTTCTTTCCTCCAGACGATTGAAGAGGTGAATGGGCTTGGGTTTCTTTATCAACTTAATTTATATATAAAAGAATCATATATTATAAAGAGTCCTTCTCAAATTTGGATTCTAGACACATGTCTTATGGGCCTAGGAGTAGGGCCGGGCCTACACTTACAAGACATACGATGTGTTTCATTCAAGACAAAACAATAGACGAGTCCACAAGCGAGAATGATTAAGTCAAAGGACTTTCGAAGAACTGAAGTCTTATTCAAGATACAAAACAAAGAACACAAAAACACAATTCTGAATCATATTCCGTTCGAATGAAACTAAATCAGGAAATTCCAAGCGTTCAAACGGGTTCTTGCTCTATTCGAACGGATATTATTCTGAAAAGTTCTGAACTATATTTGCTTGAAAGAATCATTCATCCGTTCAAACAGATGTTGTTTGTTTCCGAATTTGAGAGGGTCGTCCCTTCACTATAGATAGGGTGGTCCCCTCATTCATTTTTCATCAATTTCGAAGTGCAAAAATTATTTCTCTAAAAATTCTCTCTTGTGCCTATAATTGAAATATTCTATATTTATTTGAGCGAATGTTAGAGAGTTGTAAACCGTGAAGTTTGTAAAAGGTTGAAAGAAATCAAGTTCAAGTTCGTCGATATCGTTAGAAGTTTGTAAAACAGATATCGATATGAGTTGAAATTGATTAAGTTTGTTAGTGAAAAATTCAAAGGAGCCGCGAGGCATTCCCGGAGACATAGACACTTGTGAAAGTGAACGGTCTCTACTGAGTACTAGCCAAACTTCGTAATCATATCGTGTGTTTTGATAACATCTTTCTATTCTTACTTATTTATTATTTTTTGATCTTCTATTTGCTTTTATCTTTTTATTCTATTTTATAAATTAACACAATATCTATGAAAAGTGAAATAACGTTAAACAAACACCAAAATCATAGTTCCGCACATTGTACACCTATTCACCCCTCTAGGTCTGTTTGAATCAACAATTAAAAGTTACAATTAATTTATTTGAGTATGGTCATATATTTTTCTTCATTTCATATTTATCAGGGGCCCATAGATATCTCGCTCGAATTAGAGAAACAAATCTCATCTTGATCAGTGATATCTGTCTCCATGGTTTACCTTACTCATTACAACCTTTATAATCAACCCTACTAAATGTGGCATTTTGTTGTATTGAAGTATTTAGATTGCCATGTTAGAAGCCGTGATGATCTCAGGTCTTCGGATACAAATATTTTCTGCAATGAAATTGCTCTGATGACATAAACTATGCAACATTCCGCAATTGGTCAGTTTAGTGCATAGTCTCTACTATGCGGCCATCGTAATGACCTGATATCATATATCCATGACCAGTAAAATATTATTATCAGTTAAGACAGTAGTGTACATTCATATCTTTCCACAACATGTATGTTGCCCTTTTAAACATCATATAAATGACTATAGATACTTTTAAAATTGTATTCACTTTACTTTATAGTTTCACTATAAGAAAATGACATAAATGAACATATAAATTCGTGGTTATTTAATATCATAATAATTTAAAGGGAAATTTTCCAAAAACCCCCTAACTTTTCTGAATATTATCAAAAACTCATTATATTTTTAGATTCCATCTTTTAGTCCCTCTAAAGTACAATGAATTTTTCTTTTACTCCCTCCTAGTGTTAAACTTAACATTCAATCCAACCAAGCTTTATAAAGACCAAAATGCCCCACTTCAAAACTATTTTTTATATTTTATTTGTACATTCCAAGATAACAAATAAAATAAATAAAGGAGAATTAAGAAATAAACAAAATCATTAAAAGTAACTATAGGATAAAATAGTGTGTTTAGATACAACAAAATAATATTATACATAAAATAAAAAATACTTTATGTAATAAAAATCATAAAAAATAAAAAATATTTTATATTTAATAAAAAATATTTCTCATGATAAAAAATCATTAAAAATATAAAAACAGTATTTTTTTCATAAATACAAATAAAGGAGAATCAAACTATAGAGAATAATATTTTATACGTAAATAAAATAATGTTTTATGAAAAAATAGAGAAAATAATATTTTACCTATTAATTTTTTATATTAGTTATATAGTAAATATATTTTAATTATGTTGACTATGTTTTGTATGTCCAATTATTACTTGTTAATTATATATATATATATATATATATATATATATATATATATATATATATATATGAGTGTGGCTAAAAAACATACGGTCCAAAATACGTATTAAATCATCAAAAATTCAAATTTCAACCGTACGGATGGAATATATACATATATTTGAATAGGTTGTAGATTAATTTTCACAAGAATCAGAATATTATTTCATTGCCATCATATATCATCAAAATATGTATAATATATATATGATTATGTGATTATGTGATTTTTGATGATATATGATGGCGATGATATAATATTCTGATTCTTGTGAAAATTAATCTACAACATATTCAAAACATATATATTCCATCCGTATGGTTGAAGTTTGAATTTTTGATGATTTAATACGTATTTTGGACCGTATGTTTTTCACCCCAAAAACATACGTATATTTTTTAGCATCTCCCATATATATATATATATATGTATATATATATATGTATATATGTATATATATATATATATATATATATATATATATATATATATATATGTATATATATATATATGTATATATATATATATATGTATATATATATATATATATATATATATATATATATATATATATATATATATATATATATATATATATATATATATATATATATATATATATATATATATATATATATGTGTGTGTGTGTGTGTGTGTGTGTGTGTGTGTGTGTGTAATTATATATATCTTAAATAAATTATAGAATGGAGAGGGTATTTTGGTCTAAAAAAAAGTTTAACACCTTATATGTTAGATTTCGCTCTCATAGAGGACTAGAAAATAATTGAAACAACTTTATAGGGGCTAAAAGAGGAAATCTAAAAAATTAGGGGGTTTTTGAAAAATTTTCCTAATTTAAATAACCATTACACGCTCAATTATTATATGAAAACTTTATAATATAAAATATATAATATAAATATAATGTCTGATATATAATTTGTTTCCCACATGACACAAACGTTTGGCCGATGACATTATTTTTTTTCATGTTATGACTAAATAAATTGCCCCTCAATGAAAAATGCGAACATATTATTTTCCGTTACCAGTTCAGCTTAAAAAATTGAAACTCCAATTTTTGAAAAAGTCCTCGTATCAACATAGACTATTTTCTAGGAGCCTCCAACAAAACATTCAATTTTACTGGAGGAGACACCACATTTATAAATTCCTCATCGTTCTCTAGTGCAGACATATACTCGGGTAACAAACAAACCTCTAAATCAACGCTTCCACCCACTTGCCATCCCGGATATGAAGAAACCTTCCCGTCAAATTTGTGAGCACTGCCACTCCGTGCAGCCACTGCTTTTCCCCAGCCAAAATCACAGCCATACATATCAAACCGTGGTGAGCTACCCATCATTATGCTATATACATCAAACATATTGAGGTTATACACCATCGGTTTAGCCATATATGCATGCATATAGTCTCTGATGGTAGAGTCAGAATGATTAGCAACAGCTTGATTTGCCAGCCAAGCTGCCCAGCCAAGATTGTGACTTAGAAGTTCTCCTGCTGTTGTACTTATGCGCATAGCATATATGGAGTTGCCAAAATAATTTGGTGATAGTTGTGGTTGTAGCCTTGCTCTATTTTGGATTGCCAGTCTACAACCGATTTCCTGACTGGGGGAGACGCGACGAGCACGTGTTATGCAACGCCACATCAGTGCACTTAAAGCTTGGAATGTGGAGATTATACCTGTACCTAATGGAGTAAATGTAACATCAAAATCAATTTTTATAACATTATCATTTAAATATATAGATTCTTTTTAGTGTAAAATATTTAAATATGTAGATTGATATTGGGAGCTACAGTAAATTATATGTCAGTCAACTCAACTATAAATTGTTGAAAAAATTGAAAAATCACTTGCATTAGTGGAAATTACAAAACAAGATGAAGAAAATTTAGGAAAAACAAGTCCTTTAATTTGTCAACAATGAAGGAGCATTTTTGTCAACTTTTGATAACATAGATTGTTAAAACAATAGATAACATAGTGGTTTTGTTTTGTTCAATTATTACCTTGCCCGTACTCTTCATTTGCTCTTGCCTTCAACTTAGCCAGTGATTCAGATGAGAAGTGAAACATTCTTTCCCTCAGAGGAGGTGGTTTGAACCACACTACAAACTGATCAGGAGAAAGGTACGGGAGTTTAATTGGAGGCTCTGCATAGCCTTGAAGGAAAAACCGGTCGTGCACAGGGGGTTTGGAAAGAACAACTAATTCCTGGCCAGCTTTCGATTTGGCTCGGCAAATTTCTGCCCATGCACTAAAGAACTCCCAAAATGAGGTACCATCGCCAATTGCATGATTAAAAACACATCCTACGAAAAAACCATCATCAAGCTCTGTGACCTGCAAGCAATATTATTAAAAATTGACAAATATATTCAACATCTCTTAGTAATGTAAGAAAGAATTGTAGCCTGTTGAGGATGGAATAGTAGAGTTGACCAGTTTCCTTATACTAGTATTAGTACGCAAGTGGATTATAAGAAATTAAGAATCAACTTGAGAAGTCTAATTACATTAGGATCTTCTCACGTTCATTTTTCTGATTAAGGGTGGTAAGTACAACAATACCATATTAATCGGTCTTCAGCGATTAGGAACAGTTAAAGACAGAGAAATTACAGGTTCAATATTCCTCTCCATTATTACCTTATATGGAGAGGTCCCTGTATTTATACACATTATAATAAGATGAGCCAAAAAATGGACATCTCCAGTTTAATCGTCCTGGAGATGGACGACTCAATCAATCTGGTCAGTCAGAGCCAAGTGCTAACTAACCTGAACAGCCAGTAGTGGATTTGTGCACCCGTCAAAATTGACGGCCAGGTCAAGACTGAAAAAACCCTTCAAAAAGTCGGGCAAATCTAGGCCATCGGTTTCTGCAACATCAGCAATTGTGATTCCATCCGCTTTTGCGTGCACCAGCTCTGCACCATGGCCAATTTCTACGTGACATGTTACCCCATCATCGCACGTTACCAACCTCAGCCGGCCAGCCAAGGGGTAAAAGTGGTAAAGTGCCTCATCTAGAGATCTCTTCAGCCGTTCGATGACTTCCTCGAGAGACAAGTCTCTTTGGTTTGCGAATAGAAGGCCCTTTTGTATGTAGTGAAACGAAAGCATTGGAAGGTCCCATACCGTCAAATGGAGCTCACGTGGCGCCACAGGATTGGGCTTTGGGGTTATGTTGTAGGTTTCGATGATGTGGATGACAGGTGAATGAGATGGCATTGTGTGATTTATTGTGTCTTTTGTGTAATGGTATTGGGCTTTTAGCTTCTGATTGTGCCTCTGAGTGTTGTTATATAGCAGGAGTGAGGATTATTTATAACAAGGGGAAGAAGGAGAGTAGAATTTTAAATCCGGAAAAGTGTTTTTTTCTCTTTTGAAGAAATTAAATTGGAAAAATTTTGTGCCCCTGTAGAAGACATTGAAAGCAGAAATGCAAGTGAAATATCATCACGTCAGCTATGATGTTATTTTTTTTAAGATACATAATGAATTCATTAAGGAACATAAGAAATGATTGTTGACTGTATAATTATCCATTATATATAAAATATCCAGTCCTACTTAACATATTGATGCTCCAAATTTAATTATATTAATTATCGCATTAATTAGTTTGATCAGCATATAATATGTCACATTAATATACTGCATATATATTTTTTAAAAACAAGTTTTAATATTTGATCAACTATCCAGCACAAAGGTCATAATATCATTGCATAATTCATAGAGATATAAATCATAGAAACTTCACATTATGACAATTCTCCTATGAAATGAATTCAAATTTGGTAGGTCAGAAAAAGTCTAATGTAGCTCCTTGTACATGGATGAAGTATAGTTTCTAAAGTACTAAAAATATATGTATCCTGCAAGTTAACCATAACAAATCGGACTTCTCCTGCCATTTTCGTCAAAATCACAAAGAAATTCAAAAAACGGAGAAGATACTCAACTCCTACATCTCCATCAACTTTTGATATTGCTAGTGGTCATTAAAATAAGTAGTTACTATAAATTAATTGTTGAAATTTAATATGTGATTATTCTAAAATGTATATTAAAAAATTAAAAAATATATATAAAAGATTATATTAGAGATGGTTGACTTCTTTGACCATAAATTTAGCGATGATTATAAAAATTGAGTAACGAAGTCCAAAAAGAGATTCTAGCAGCAACTTAAGTAACAATGAAGTTCTTCCTAAATAAATTTCTTACTAATTCTACCTAAAATGATGGCATTTTCATGATGTGATGGGCAGCAACCATTGAATTATCTAATGGTCATAAATAGCATATGTTATTCTATTGTTTGGTTAATTTACATTTTTACTTAAGAGTTAAGACTATAAGTGAGCACCATGTTTGATTTTTTTAAATTATTATAGTGGCATTTCATATAATAGTTTTTAGATACGTTTCTACATAAGCTAATCTATCTTAACATATTTAGGCGAAACAAAAACATAAATCATGACAATATTACTACAGAGTTTTAAAACAATTAGAAATTTCAAACGAATTTATATACAAATATATTAGCATACAAAAAGCAATATTAGATTAGAATGACGAAGTTTCCTTTCCACTTTACGCACATGGAAGTATTAAATAATAAATCTTCATGGTAGTTGCAATATTTCAATCCAAAATAATGCTAACATCCCACCTAATTATCACTTTAGATCCATATTATAATCAAATTCACAATTTTTATTATTAATATGTCATTTAATTACCACATGCATCAAATCTAGAGCATTGTTTATGGGTGTGTGCACAGACGAAATCTGGAATTTTTTAATTCTGGAAGGACACGAAAAAAATTTCACGCGGAAAAGTAACATAAATGTTCTATCTTTAAATCAATCAATAATCATAAGTTATTTTAACAAATTCGTTTAATGGGGACTAAAAATTTTCTTTCATAAAATGACTATATATAAAATAAATATTACTCATAACTAAGACTTCAGTTTTTCTATGCAAAAGTGGATGAAATTTAGCCTAAACTCGCTGTTGGGGGATAGTATTGGATGCAGAAATACTAAAAACTCTGAAACCGTAATAAGATAAATAAGAATGGAACAAAGAAGGTAATTCCTTCTTATTTTTAATTTGGAGTTAGATTTGTCATGGTTTCTAGCTTTCCAAAATACCATCATCAGTTTTTAATTTCTAAATTATATTATTCAATTTAAACTAATAAAAATAACAATTTGCTTTATTATTTTTTAGATTATTATATATGATGGTTTATGATACTATTTTATAATATATTATTTTGTTTTATTCTTTTATATTAAATATTATTGATGTAATATGAAATACTAACTTTTATAATATAAAATCTTAAAATATTATAATATACTGTAAAATTTTATTATAAAACATCATCAATATAATATTCTAAAAAATTACGATATAGAATATGTTATTTACTATATATTTATTTAATTTTTTAGATTAAATAATAGAATCTATCAAAAACATGGTAAGGGTTATTTTGGTTCAAAATGCATGAAATGGATGAAAATGAAATGTTAAAGATAATACCAGTAGCGGTAAAAAAAAATCAATCCATTTTATATTTTTTTAAAGGAAATCTAAAAAGTGAGTCAGGCTCTTCAAATAAGAAAAGTTAGGGGGGGGGGGGAGGGGGTTGAAAATTTTCTCTTGTTTCAGTTGAGTTAATATGTGGGTGATATGAGTTTAGATTGGGTTAATGTGAATTTTGACGAAAAAATTATTTATTGCAATTTCAATACTTTATGGTTTTTTTTGCATTTCAGGATTAATATATGGGCTTCATGTAAATAGGACATAAAACAGGGTTTGGTCAAATCCGATAAATCTAAACTCATATCACCCACATATTAACTCAACTGAAACCACCCCCCCCCCCCCCCCCCCCCCCCCCCCCCCGAATTTGTTATTGTGCATTTTGCGATTTTATAATTTTATTATTAAATCGGTAATATTAGCATATTATAGCAGCTGATAAAAAATATATACAAAAATTAGCGAGGGGCCGTGCCTGATATCCCTTTGCTGAAAAGTCTGTCACGCACGAACCGTGTCTGATGAATCTAGAAAATATGAAAATTTATATACATATCTGGCACAACCCGTGCCTGATATCCCTTCGCTAAAAAGTCTGTCAGGCATGGCCGGTGCCAGAAATATCTTTTTATAGTATAGTAAATACCCCGTGCATGATATGAACAGTATTCTGTATCTGATAGGTATCAGGCACGGACCGTGCCTGACTCTAGACATCTCCGAGGACATCTTTTGGCATGACCTTTCGGGCATGGGGACCGTGCCTGAAGCCTTTATGTATGGTTTTTTGGACATTCAGGCACCGTATCTCACCGTGTTTGATACCTGATTATCCAGTAGAGAGAGTACCCAGTTTATTAGAGTCAGAGAACAAAACTTATTTACTTTTGAAATTCTCCAACGAAAACTCACATTTAAAATAGAGCTGCTCTGATTAAAATATTAAGTCCATAAACTATGCAGAAATTGTAGTTCCTAACTTATTGTAACCCAAGCATCACATATCTACACTATGTTGTCTCCAATGACTTTTTCTATTTTGCTTTATTTGTCTTAATAATTTATTGATAATAATGTGCAATTTTTAAAGGATCAACTGGCTCAACAATTCCAATTTTACCATGAAGTACTGGGTCAAGTCTAATTACTTAGAGTGCAAGGTCAGTACATCGGATTTGACCAAACCTTGTTTTATGTCCTATTTACATGGAGCCCATATATTAATCCTGAAATGCAAAAAAAACCATAAAGTATTGAAATTGCAATAAATAATTCTTTCTTCAAAATTCACACTAACCCAATCTAAACTCATATCACCCACATATTAACTCAACTGAAACAAGAGAAAATTTTCAACCCCCTTAAAGGATCAGCTGGCTCAACAATTCATCAAACACGGTTCGTGCGTGACAGACTTTTCAGCAAAGGGATATCAGGCACGGCCCCTCGCTAATTTTTGTATATATTTTTTATCAGCTGCTATAATATGCCAATATTACTGATTTAATAATAAAATTATAAAATCGTAAAATTCACAATAACAAATTCATAACAAACAATTCATATCCGAAATACGTTGATAAACATAATACATCCATATTCAATACAAGAAACATAACAATCTCCATTAATTATTAAACACACACAATATTCATTTAAAATCCTACAACACACTTAAATATCATAAACCCGTAGATACTACAAACCCAATCATCCTACCGCATAAATATCCATGTAAGACAATATAACACGCATAAATATCCTAAACCTAAGACATTACAAACCTAATAATCCAACCGCATAAATATCCATATAAATTTAACCACGTTTTCATGGGGACCTTTGCATCACATTATCCGCAATCATCTCATCTTCCTATGTTAATGTCTTGATAATTATTTATTAATGATCAGTAAAACATGATCATCAGTCAACTAACATACTAATTTATATTTATAGTTTGTCTACAAATATATATTTATTTGTCTCCGCAAGTATATTCATCTCCCCAAATATCCTATAAACGACCAGGGACGATTTAGAACTGCATTGATAACACTTTATAGTTTTACTATCAAAGTCACACACTTTGATGACATAAAGCTGAATTGCGATGTTTGTTATTACAATCCATTATCTAGGTCACAAACACTTTGGCATAGAGCATAACACCATCAATCGCCCACTCTAACTAGGCCAAATCAGCCAAGTATCTCATACTCATCGATCTACGAGGTATCACACACAAGATGACCTAACATGATCACCATCATTTGCGGGTTTCGCCTTCTTGAATGCATTAACAAACATTTTCATCAATAAATACTTTGAATATTTTTACGTCCTCCATAATCTAAGAAGAATACTTTATCCTTCTCAAGTACGTAATCATACTCTTGTTTATTATCTATTGATTTTCACTAAGATTAAACTTATGTGTGCTTGTTGCACTTAATTCACATCACATGTAATTATACTCCCACTGAACTCCTTGTCAACATAAAATTTATTTTTAATTTTTGATAAAATCAAACTCTTTTGGTTATTTCATCAAATAATAAATTTTCACCTAGAGATATTTGCTTTAATTCATAAATGAATCCATGCAGCTTGCAAACTCTTTTCAAAATTCATAGGATTGACAAAACTCTAAAATTGTATCATATCCATACTTTCATCTTCTTCTATTAAGAAACAATGTCTTGGCATCCGGTTGACATTTTAATAGTCATATACTATGAACCTATTATGTCCATGAAAATTCTGAAATAAATAAGAATAATGACTTGGAAAAGTATTATCATAGTCTACACTATGCCCCCGTTTGGCAGCTGGATAAGGCAGGAATAAACCAGTTTATCCCTCTTATTCCCGCCAAACAGAGACCAATAAGTTAGGGATTAGCAGGAATAAACAGAAAAAATTTAACCCACCTATGTAGTGGTGATAAGTTAAACTCACTTTTATCCCCAATTTTATGACCGAAATGTCCTCATCTTAACCAAACTCTCAATATTTATGCTTTTTTAATTCAAAAGTTTTTCTCTCTCTGCCAACTCATCTTTTCTTCTCCCCAACATCAAAGTTCATCTTTCTTTATTATCAATCCTCTCAATTCTCAAATATCACTTAATCTATTTAATTTCTCTATAAATAAATCATATAAATGAATTCTCCATTTCTTTCTCTTCAATTTAAGACCATGATAGCATGGATTTCGACGTTTCCTCCGAATGAGTGTATCTGTTTGTGTTCAATGATGTGTGCAAAATAATGGTGTGTGCGTATGCTCAACTGTGTAGCGCTGTGTCTGTGCAAGTGGGCTCGTTGTGTCTCCAGGGACTTCAGTATGTTGTGTGTTTGCATAATGTATTGTGTTGTGTGTGTGCAATTTGCTTTTGCTGGTGTGTTGAAAATGGTGAGAGTGGTGTGTTGAAAATGGTGAGAGAGAGAGAGAATTAAATGGTCAATGGAAGTCAAGCTTTTTAAAAAGAAAAAGGGAGGAATGATTAGTGCAGATGAATGGAAAAATTAGTTCTATTGAATGAAGAATGAAGGTGACAAATTAGAAAAAGATTTAAGAAATGAAAAAATATATACATTTTTTAGATTATGTTTATGTAAGATGTCTAGTGAAAATAAAAATGACAAGAGACTTTTTTTTAATTAGTGAAAATGATAATCATTTAATTTAATGTTAATATAAATTCATTTGTATCATCTTATTTGGGTATTTTAGTCATTTTTAAATTATTGTATTTTTTAATTCAATAATATTGTAATTCTTATCTCTACCATGCTGCCAAACATCAAACTAAAATTTGAGAATAAGCAGAGTTAATTCCTTAACCCCAAATAAAATTAATTCCATCCTATCCTCCTGCCAAACAGAGCAATTGAGTTTATCTTTAACCACGAATCATGCATTATATGTTTGCACATTATCCATGTCGGTGTTCCTTTTAAAACTAACTGTATTTCCATCTGATGGATCAAACAAATTCCAAACTTGATTGTCTGACATTGATAACATTTCAACTTTCAAAGTCTCTAACAATTAGAACCTTGACTCATCATAGTCTATTACTGAAATGTGGGCTGATCATCTATGAGTACCATATTTTATCATCGGTCATGAAAAATCTATATTTTTCAGGCCTATGATAAATTCTAATGGATCTACATGAATACACTTATGTTATATAATCAGACTCTTCAACTCTTGAGAGTCTAGTTGATTAATTACAGACTCAACTACTAGTTCAAACCTGAATTAATTTCTACCCGAGCATTGTGGTCAGTATGTGAAATTTGAACTTTTCAAATTTACTCCCACTAATTCTTTTGGAAACACTCTTTCCAAAGAGAAATAATTTTCGAGTAACAATGACTTTGTTCTCATATTAATTATAAAAATAATATTCTTTACTTTTCTTAGGATATCTACAAACAAACATTAATCTGATTAAAGTGATAATGCTTCAAATAAGTATCATATCATCAGATCTTTAGAAAAGACAATCTGATACACCTTTCAGTCCATATCTCATATGGAGTCTTTTATAACCACTTTAGAGTTTAGATGGAATTATGTTCGGTATAAACGCAATATTTCAAGAGTGTAACCCCGAAAGAAATAGAAGATATATTTGACTCATCATGATCGAACTGTATCTAATAAAGTTCGATATCATTATAATGATCATCAACCACTTGGCTCTCGATTCCTCGATCTCATTAAGAAATTGGATTTTCAAAGCCAAGTTTATTCTCTACTTCATTATTTGAAAGTTTTGAACTTTTCAAAATATTCAAATTTATTGTTTCAATAAAGTGATGAGGTAGTTTCCTTTAGCACCTTCACTCATTGGTCAACATACATTATTATATATGAGGGACAATGAGTTACCTGCTTTCACCTTACTTTGTAAAAAATGTATGTCATCTTGTCTAACAAATAAGTTCCGCATATTTCAAATGATTCAAAATCAAATGAATTTGAAAATCCCTCTTAATGGATTTAATAAATATTTATCTTATTTAAATAAATCAAGTGACAATGTCAGACTTAAATTTTTAGTATTAATGTTATAGATGGACTTATAATTATCTTGTTCGATATAACACATAAGGTAATTTTCTATGCGAACATTTCTAAAGAAAAATGATCTTTATGAATGGTGAAATTATTATTCTCAATAATAAATTAATAACCGTTCATAGTTAAATTTGAAATATAGATAATACAAACTTTATTATCGATAGAAAATAATAATTATTTATGTCGACGATAAGTCCAAATATATAAGTTACTTGAGAAATGAAGCAACTTTTGCAAAATTTGTCACTCTTATGTTAACATCATATTTACTCAATAGTTTACTAATTAGTCAGCACATTATCACAAATGTGTGATTCACATCGTGTATCTAATATACATGATGTGAAATAGACAAGTTAATTTCTAAAACAAGAATACTTGAAGTGGTAGTCACACTACCATTTCATTCTTTTTTCATATCTTCTTGAGAAACTAAAATAAAATATAAAGGCGTGTGAATATTATATCATCTGACTGTGTAGGTGACAATCATACAATAAAGCACTCCTATACACATGAGTCCTATACATCCTCTAGGATAACCCATGAATGTGGAGATTGAGTCAGCTGACATCATCGAAATCGCCGGTAAGCAAAAGAAAACCAGGGTCTAGTTTTCAAGATAATTAACTCCAACCCCTTATTTTTTTCACCTATTTTTCAGCATCCTCAAAAGGTCATATCATTATTTTTATTTCGGCCGTTCGATCAATTTTTTTGTCAAAGCTCAACCTTTTAATTTAATTTAAATAAAAATATTACATTAAATTAAATACTACATTAAAATAAAAATATTTAATTTAAATAAATTACATAAAATAAAATATTTCTTTTCTTTTTATATTTAAATTCCTTATACTTAATTTCTTTTTTTATTTAATTAATCTTTTATATCAACTAATGGAACTTATTTATTTTATCTTAATAATTGTATGTGTAATGTGTGAGATTTACAAATTATAAAATAAATATAACTGCACAAAATAATTTTGAAAAATTAGTACACAATCTTATGTGGATACTCTACAATCATCAAACAATTAACTTGAATCAAAATTAAAATTCTAGATTTACATAAAAAATCAAGGAATGAATTTTTTTTACATTATTTAAAATACACCAAATCAAACATCTAACATGTATTTTTATAATCATGTATAATCATGATGATGTATTTGAGATATACATCAAACTTGAAATACCTCAAATCAAACATGCCCTAATTCTACAATTAATTCTACAGTATCAGTTCCGAAAAAGTTTCAATAACTTGCCTTAATGCAAAAATTAGAGTTAAGATCTTTCTTCCATACTGGTAACCTTTTCTATTCACTCTCATTCAATCGAAACACTCTACAAATCAAGAAAAAACTCCCGATTACATTAAAAATACTTACACGTTGGCATCTTCTCTTCCGAGAAGCTTCACCGGAGTTCCGGGTCGTCGAATTTGTATTGGGAGGCTAGGGGTGGAGCTCCATGCGTGTAAAGGAAGGAAGCTTCATGATTCGGAGGTTGGGGCGGCTCCGTTGAGAGGCTAGGGTACGGCCTGGGACGGGGAGTTAAGATCACCCCACTGCTGGCCAAGGTGGAGAAGCTGGAATTGTCAAATTTCTAATTCAAGAACAAGAGGAAAAAAATGATAGAATAGAAAGAAAAACCGATTGAATTAAAGGAAAACTTGATAATGTTCTTAGCAGTCCAAATTACAATACAAAATATCGAAAATAAAAAGATAGATAAGTAAATATGTCATAAAACCCTAATCTGCAGCCGAGAGGTTTATATACCCTCTCCACTTTTACATTTTCAACATATTACAAAAGAGTGAATAAAAACAAAAAAGAGACTTCAATGCACTCCTCTCCATTTAGCATGTAAACACACTTTCCATTATCCACTTCAAGCTTCATTACAATGAGAATCACCTTTGAATTTAAATCTAATTTTAAAGGCCTTTTTCGATTTGTCGAGACTTGACAGGAATAGAAAGAGAGGCGTAGAGAAAGAGAGAAGAAAAATCCTAGATTTGGTTTGAAAGAGGGGAATATTTGGGAGAGAGAACAAGGGATGAAAGAGAGAAGAAAGAGAGGGTCTGCAGAGATTTAATGGGGGATCCGTTAAGTTTAACGGACGGTTAGGTCGTCTGGGATTCCCGTCTACAAAACAAACAACACAGACAGGCCGTCTTCATTGTTGTTAGTCCTCTGTGATATTTCAGTATTACAGACGGAATGATTTTTCCAGACGGCCCGTCCGTTAAAAGACTGTTATTTCTGGCGGCTAATATTGCAGACGGGTTGTTACGTCTATGTTTGACCTTTTTGTTGTAGTGATATCTCCAATTACATAAGAACTATCATATAAAAAAAATCAAAGTGTTGAGACTTATATTATATTATTTAATGTGTTACGGGTTTCATAAAAATATATATGATTATTTTATATATAATCCATATCACTTTAATAACTAAAAAAATAAAAATAATAGTAAATATCGTAGTTACAATTTTTTGAAGAAAATGAGTTATGTTATAGTTTCTTATTGTATAGTGTACATAATTTTTTCATATATATAATACATATTTCTTTTTTAAACATCATGTTAAATATAATTATTATTTTGTATCTTTTTTAAAGTTAATCATTTGAAATTAAATCATATGTAGTTTCAACTAAAATCTATGAAATCAATTATCTTTCATTTTAATTTTTTTTCTGGTCTCTTTTATCTAAGCCTGATTAATACTTGATTTTTTTTAATATAATATGGCAAGAGATAACGATATAAGAAATCAAAGAGATAACGATATATGTCAAATGATGATCTTTTAATCTTAGAAATCTTAAATCAAACATAGATTGAGATTATAGATTAATTATCCAAATTATTTAGTGGGTTGGTATATTTTATTTTTTTTATGAATTCATCACTTAAGCTATTTTATTTCTCATGTATAAATTTATTTGTATAAAATTATTCGTCCTTATAAAATTAGATGTGATATAGAAAATATTTTTGAATGCATAATAAATGAATAAAATATCTTATGATGTAATTCAAAATGATTTTAAATTTATCCAACTTACTTAATATAATTATTATATATTATTTATATATTATGAATTCATTTTAAACTTTTCTTTTGATTTTCATAATAGTAATTTATACATTACAAATTGAAATAAATAATAAAATTGAAATATTCACGGCAAAGCACGAACATTATTCTAATTTTATTTCATTTCTGGCGGTAATCTGCAGCATTTTGTCTGCAAATTTCTGACAATCTACAACATTATTTAATAAACAAGTAATCATGACTGGTAAGGTATAATCTGTCAAATCTATTGACGTGCTATTGACGTGCTATTGTTTTGGAATAAAGTTTTTAAATATGTAATAGGAATCATCCGGCCAACAAGTAGGGGTGGCAACGAGCCGAGTTCGAGCCGAGCTGGCATCAGCTCGAGCTCGGCTCGAGTTCTGGCTCGAGCTCGGCTCGGCTCGAGTTTTAACAAGTTTCGAGCTCAAAGGGCTGGCTCGAGCTGGGCTCGAAAAAAACTCGAGCCAGCTCGACTCGGCTCGAGCCAGTTAGAGTTTAGTGCAGTTTTATTTTTTTGATAACTTTGTTAGAGATTTTGTTGTAAAACTCGAGCCCAGCTCGACTCGGCTCGAGCCAGCTCGAGTTTATGATTATGATTTAAGATATGATATAAATGTATGATGCGTCAAACTATGTAGCGGGTCGAGCTCGAGTCGAGCTGGGTCCAGCTCGAGTTCGGCTCGGTTTTGACTCGAATTCAGTTCGAGCTGTTTTCGAACGAGTTTTTTCGAGCTTTTTTCGAGTCGCGTTCGAGCGAGTTATCGAGCTACGAGCTTTTTGGCCACCCCTACCTACAACTACAAGTATCACCATCTAATAAGATGCGATTTGATTTATAAGTATCCGCATAACATTGGAAGGAAGCCGTCGTTCGCTCGGGTTAATTTATTTTAGTTGTTGACTTTTTAATAATCTTCTAGCGAAATATATAAATTTTTTTTTTGAAGGAAACAAGGGCATAAGCCCTTGAGTCAAATTTCATTAATCCTCAGAAACATTTACAAAGTCAAAACTTCATCTCCAGATCAAACTTTAAATACACAAACATGACCCGAGATGATAACCCTACCTACCCGTTAGAAGTCCCATGTAGCTAACTACTCAATGAATTAAGCCAAGACTTTACATTACTCTTAATTTTCCTGTAACATTTATCAACATCCCCTCTCCCCCCTTAGATTTTTTTTTTTTTTTTTTTTTGAGGAAATTTGGAGAGGGCTTTCACATCCCCCTTCCAAATGAGTAGATTAAACTTATATAAGCGTTTTACATTTTTCTTTGAATTTATACAGCAAGAACAAAATAAAGAAAAAACTATAAAAATTACAATTGAAAGTCACTACTCAGCCACCTAAAAAGATTGAAATAAAGTCCAAAAAGGCCCGGTCAAAAGATGACTCAACACAGCCATCAAAACACCAATTCGGCTGAGGCATCTCACATCCACTAACCACGTTCTCCTTGTGTGTATCGCTCAACTCACTCCCCACTACCAGTTCTCTGAAATACATCTCCTCTTTCCGCCATTAATTTCACAAGCTCAAGTTCTCCCTCTAATTCATGAATCAACATCTCCTGATCTCGTCTCCCCCCTTGAATTTATAAATATTATATTTTGTTTAGTTGAACTTTCTCTTATTTGCCGCAATCTGCGTTTTTCAACTATTGTTTCCAATTACCATAGACAAATTTTGTAAGATATATTTATACTATAGTGACAAATGTACCTAAAAAATATTGAGGGTACATTACTAATGCAATATGTTAAATCTTGAACAAAATGTTCTTAAAAATTCTAATTAATATTGCTATGTCACAATCAGCGAGGTTTCTTATTGGCCCGTGGTTCATATTTGAAAATTTCTCGATTGGGACAGCCTATCTTTATCTAGAGTTAGATCATGGACTCATCAATAAATTTAAACTACTGAAAGCCATGGAGATATGCCAGTCGCAAACCAAATGAGAGAGAGAGAGAGAGAGAGATGGTAGGTTCTATCACCCATTTCTTGCACCCTCAGCACCAGTTGCTGATTAGTAAAGATGGAACAAACTATGCATGTAACATGTGCGATGTGGTCAGCAGCGGTCGCAGATACCATTGTGATACCTGTGACTTCGACCTTCATGAGTGTTGTGCAAATTATCCTGAAACCCTAGATTCCTTTTTTGCGCACCCTTGGCACACCCTCTATATTACAGCAGACAGCGAAGGGGAGCGCTATTGTGACCTTTGTGTTGATCGTGTGCAAGGCTTCTACTATAGTTGTATTCTCTGTGGTTTTGACATGCACCTCCATTGCTCATTGCTTTCTCAAACTGTCAAAACTGAGTTTCACCCAGCCCACCCTCTCATCCTGGTGCTTAAATTGCAACTCATTTTTAAAAAAATAGACAATTACCTTACCTTAATAACTTACAATTCATTTTCAAAAAGAATAATAGTAGCGTAATATCACCATAGATTTAATTTCTAATGAGTTGCGCCAAGATTCATATATCTCATGTTTTATGAAATAACATAAACATGATTCTTCATTGCTAATCTTATTGTAATTCAGCCTTGATGTTTTCACTTTTATATATTGTTTACCAGGTGCCTAGTGGACCAGATAAGGATTGCGTTGCATGTGGAGAGTCTAAAGGCATCTGGAGTTACACTTGTGGTTTGTGCGCAGTGAAACTCCATGTAAAGTGTTTCATTGAGTCCAAGGTTGGAAGCAATGGCCAAAAGCGTCACCACCATAGACTAGAGAAATTCATGGGGGAGCTGGGAAAGGCATTTTTGGATGGTGCTGCTGAGGGTATTTCCAGTGCACTCTCATGATGTAAGTGTACGCTAAAACTCTATTTAAATTGAAAGTCTATTAAATATTGTCAACATGATCAAAACGATATCCTTTGTATTTAATATCGCTTCAATAATCTACTTCATTTTTGTATCTTCATCATTTAGAAATCTGACATCTGTTCAATATTTACTTTGTTACTGTAAATCCTTAGCCCGCCTGGACATTTTCCAGATACATGATTGGTCGGTTTGCTGCAATTTATACCGGTATGCATTGTTTGATAAGAGAAGCTGTGGTTGTTTAGCACCTCGAGCCTATTCACAAAAAAATATTTATGTATGTACACTGTATTATGCATATATTGTATGTATGCATGTATATGCCTGTCTGCAAAAGATTTATGTATATTTATGTATGTACATTATGTTGTTAAAGGAGATTCTTCTTCTTTTTTATTGAAAACATTAAACAAGATAGAATAAAACAACCATAATCTAATAGTGTTGTATCCATATAAGGCTCATCACAGCTCGCGACGGTTTGCTACATGGAATACCATAATATATGGAGTCCGGATATGTACCTCAACGTTATTTAGTGTCAGTGCCGTCCATCCAATCACAGCGCGTCACGTCGCGCAAAAATGAATTCTAGATACGCATCTCCAGGAAGTATCACCTGTGTGCACGTTCTAAAATTGTTCCAGCGACGTATTAGATACTCACACCATGTGCAGGCCTCACGCCGCTCGCTACTATTAATTATTTTGTTTTTTTCATTTTACAGTCGTTTGGCTAAATCCTGATAATCCAATTTATGGACGTATTACTCTATATGGGATATATATATATTAGGCAAATCATGAGCATCACCCTGTTATTTAGCGTTTAAACAACGCTGGCCCATTTAAACGTGCGGCACAGTAAATGCGCAGATTTAACTTAAGCCAGCGGTGTAACTTAATCATGCCCGTGACTCAATTCACACTTGCTCCGCTCTGCTTCGTTTCGCTCCATTCTGCTTTGACTTTTTAGTTATTAGTATTCATTTTACTTTGATTGATATGCCTTCTTGGTATTGTATTGGATTGTTATGTTTTTTGTATTGTGTTGGATTGATATGTCTTTATAGTTTTATTACTACGACTTTTAGGTACTCAATATGTCTTTTATAATGTGTTGGATTGTTATGTCTTTTAGTTGCGTTTATATAATTTTTTAATTACTGGTTATGTCTTTTATTGATAAGACTTTTTAGTTACTGATTATGTCTTTTTAGTGAAATGTTATATCTTTTGTATTATTTTGGATTGATATAATTTTTAATTGTGTTTTTATTATTTTTTCGTTACTGATTATGTCTTTTAGTGGATTGTTATGCATTTTTAATATTGTGTTAGATTGGCAAGTATTTTAGTTGTGTTTATATGACTTTTTAGTTATTGAATATGTCTTTTAGTAAATGTAATGTGTATTTTTATACACATTTTTAGAGTTTTTATCATCTCAAATTCAATCATAATTCACATCAAATGTATGAAAATTACTCATAATTCATAAAACATAATTTGAAACATCTTAATACATTTTTGTGTGATTTTACAGGCAAAAAGGCCATAAAATGAAGAATTGGACCAAAACGCAAATAATGGGCCAAAGATGGCCAACTAAAAACCTCAAACACTCTACAAAAAATTCCCCAAACTTTTACGACAATTCAAAAACCTTCTACAACCAAGTCAAACCGAGCCAAACGCATAAAATCGCCAAGTTGACCAAAAGTCAACTTCTCCAAAATGGGTCAAACGGTATACCAAAACGAAGAGCTCGACGAAACGAACCCAACGGTACAATCCTCGCGATCAGAAACCTTCTAGAACTCTCAGAATCACCAATTGAAAATCAGGTCAAAATTGGTCAAAGTCAACGAATTGACCAGGTCAAACCCATCTTCTTCAGACCTCATAATTCACAATTATGCTCGAAATCGAACAAACAAGCCAGCCATGGATTCAGCATGACGAGACGAGCATGCCGGTGCCATTCTCCGGTCTTGAAAGTTCCGGCGATCGCCGGAATTCGGCCAAAACAAGTGCCAAAAACGGACCGAAACCATGGTTGATCTGCCGTGCCTTCCACCATCATCCATTCGAGCCAAAACCGATCTCATTCTCTTCTCCATCGTCTACCCTTTCTAACCGTATGAAGAACTCATCGAATGATGCGGAATCGAGCGAGAAATCCGTGTTTTCGTAATCTGTTCGACGAAATCCTCAATGAACTTTTCAGACTAGATGAACCAACGGTCGAGTTTCGAACAGCGGATGAATTCGATCAACCATTTCCGTTTTTCTCAAGCAAAGATGATTCTTTTTGCGTCGTAAACCTTTAGTAAAGGCTCACAATGAATTACGAAGCCTCAATTCGATGGAAAAACAACTCAAAATCATAGTTTGATTCACGAGTTCAGCAGTTTTTGGTTATTTTCGCGAAACTGAAACCGAGTTGGTTAATGGAGGAATTCTCTGGATTCGAGGCAGATTGGGAAGTCATAATGGTTGTGAAGCATCGTGAGGAAGTTGCGAACGAAGCCTGAGTCACCGTTTTGGATTTCGTTGTGTGAAATGCGAACAAAAGGTCGATTTGCACACTCTGGTCAGCAATGGCGGAATAGCGAACGGATGATACTCAGATCAGCAAAACTCGAGTTTTACTCAACGGTTTTCAACCATTCAAAGCCCTGTAGATTCGTGAGAAGATGGAGAAGAGATCTGGGTTGATGAATCACAGCGAAATGTACAGAATCACGAGCTCGAATCGATGGTTGTGAGAAACGGGTAAACGGGTCTGAAATCCAAGAGAAAAATCGATGGTTGTGAGAAACGGGTAAACGGGTCTGTCAGAGGATTGTTTTAGGACGAGCACACGATCGCAGGCCACAGAAGATCGAGAAAAGGAAGTCAGCGCCAATTCTGAAGAAGAAGACGACTCGTTTCATCAGTTATGACTCGTCTCACGCGATTCAAACCGGTTCGCCACACCAGATCAGCGGAACGAGCTTAAAACGAGTCAGTACCCAGCTCACACAAAAGCGACTCGTTTCAAGCGAGCTGCAGCTCGTTTCGCCGCATGAAATCCGGAAATCTAATTCAAAACTCAGCGCCAAAGTCTGATTAAGAGGACGACTCGTTTCGCATGTTTCGACCCGTTTCGCCACAGAAAATCAAAAAGACAGTTTGAAAACTCAGAGATTAATAACGGAATAGCGACTCGTTTCACGCGATAACGACCCATTTCACCACAACTTATTCTGAAGGGACCCACTGTCAGTCTCAGTAATACGATTCAAATCGCATCTGAACTGAATTCAGTTCAGTTCGCGCGAGTAAACGGATGAAAAATCCGATGATTCAAAATCGTTCGTTTCTCAACCAAATTCAACGAAATTTCGCACAGATCTTCAGTACACCCCACTTGATCTGCCTGAGCCAATGGAATCGCTCGGTTTGTCCCCCACTCTCCAGACCAGTCTCTCTATAAATTAGACCGATCAACCCATTCATGATAATTCATTCTTCCATTCTCCAAATTCTTTCCACACACAACTCTCCAATCATCTTCTTTAAGCTTCAGTAACTCCATTACTGAATCTCAGAGCTTTTCGAGCTTCAATTTTCGAGTTTGAGTGAAAATTCACCAATTCGGGCTGAATTTGGTGAAAAAGGCAATTGATCGGTTCCGGCTGGATCAAGCATCAATTGGAGGTTCAAATCGACTCAAGGAAGCTTCTGGTTGATCTTCTACGTCTCGTTTGATCCAATTTTCATTTAATCTCTTGTATTCAATTTTAGATCACAAAATCCAATTTGTAAAAAAAATATGATGAACACATGCCTAATTTCGGTTGATCTTATCATGTGTGAGTAGAGTCTTGTAGGGATAGGCTTTTGTGATTGAATTGTTTGAAATCTTGTTTTAATTTGAATTAAATTGACTGATTTGGTTACTGATTATAATGCGCTGTTAAATCTGGTTTTTCATGATTTAATCGATTTGGTTGAATTAATTAGGTCATTTAGAACTGAATTTTCATGCATGCTAGTCCATTTTATCATCTTGAATCTTGGTTGAGGTTTTTTCTTGATTTAGTGAAGTTTTTAGTTCAAAAATTGAGATCAAACACTAAGTTGGTTGACTAGTGTTTGATCTAAAATTTTGATCTATTTGCTGAGTTTTTCTGGTTGGAAATAATTCAAACTTGTTCCAAATCTGATAAATTGAATATTTTGTGATTAATGATACAATTCTTGATCAAATTGCCTTAAAAATCCCTACTTTTATACTCTAAATTCAAAAATACATTTTTCTGCATTTTGTTTCTGTCAGTTTCAGTAAAAAATTGTTTGACTTCAGATCTGATCAAAGAAAATTATAAAAAAAATACTTTGTGTTTCTTTAGATATTTTAGAACAACTTTCATATAATATGTGCCCAATGCTGTTATGTTAAATTTGTAAGATAAAATCTGTGCAAAGTTTTGATTTTTTTAAAATTTTCTGTTCTTGATTTTGAATCTGACTGTTTTTCTACGATTTTTAGAAATTAGTAAAAAAATCCTATAAATAAAAAATCTAGTTCTCAGTAAATCATTTTGAAGTGTAGTTTCTTGATCTGAATTTTAATTAAATTGTTGTTTGGATAAAATTTGAATTCCACCCTCTTTTGGTAGCACATACCATTCTCTGTCCAATTCTGTCATATGTTCTGAGTTTTGACCATAATTTTTGGAATATCAGTCCTTTTGATCTGAGATTTTTACCACATAATCTGAACTTGCTTTCCTAATTTCTGTTAAATTGTGGTGATTTTTTAAGTAAACTTCGATTTTCTGTGATTTTATGAAAAACTCTGTTGATTGATTATGAAAAGTGTGGACTAAAATGAAAATTTACATAAAAATATGAATAAAAGTGATAATTGATTTGCCTTGCATTGTGAAAATCTCATTCTCTAGTTTTCATTGACATATCATTTGCAACTTTTGGACATTTGGAAACATTATTAAAGAATTTTCAAAAGAATTGTGTACGAACTCGATTAAATTCCATCTAATACATAATTAACCTTCTTAAACAATCTACAACATTTGAACAAAACAAGACCTACTTTTGAAAAGAATAGTAATATCTCAAGGCCATTCTCCTTGTGTTCGACCCCTAAAACTCAAAAGACCACATATACACTTAAGAGTAAGCTAGGGAAAATTATAAATTGTTTTGCTAAATTGTGTGAAATTTAACGACGGTTTTACCCGGTTTACAGTAAAATATTATTTTTTTTTTATAAATTTTCCTCTCATACCGTTTGTTACAGAATAAATGCCCTACTGGCCCAGCACAACTCAAACAAGGCCTCACAATTGGATTGTAAAATGCTTAAGTTTAGTTGATGTGAATAGTAGATATACATTTGTATTTAAGTAATTTTAATTTTCATTATTCGAGAAAGGACTAAGTTTAAAAAAAAAAAATTTAACTATATATATATATATTTAAATAGAAAGTAGTTTACATGTGTGATTATTTGATAAACAAAAAACTTGTATCAATGAATATGTCTTTGCGACAACTCCTAAGCAAAAACATTTTATTATTAGAACAAGATTGTAAGAGTAAAAAAAAAAAAGGAAAACAGTATAGAAAGTAGGTATATGATCCAATATGTTCATCACGTTTATTAATAAAACAACTTGTTAGAATGATCAATCAATTGACTTTAGGTATATATGGGTTAGGTTTAATAGTCACACCTTATCGTGCAAACATTAGCCAACATTGATTATGTCATCGTTCGGAAAATCCTAATCGGAATCGAAGTTAAGATAGCGATTTAGAATCGGCCGAATCGGATCGGAATAGATCGAATTGGATAAAGAATCGGACCAATTTATATAAAAATAATAATTTTGATATTAATCGGATCAGGACTTGCCGATTCCGACTCGAATCAGCTGAATCAAAATCGACGATTTTCAAAACCATGAACAAAACGAAAGTATTAGATTAATTTTCAACCATAGCCAACATTGATTAGGTCATCAAAACAAAAGTGTTAGATTAATTTTCAACTCTATCAATGAAAATATATCATAATAAAAGGTAGTAGATAATTTTTTTTACAATAATTTAAATTTTCTATCTTTATCATCACATCAAGTTTTTTCCAGCCGTTAATTTAATATCACATTTTGATGGCATATGATGGTGTGGATAAAACATTTCAAACATTATGAAAGTTAACGCCTCAAAAAAAATTATGTAATTTAATCTTAAACATAATAATTATTTCATTGGTATCGTTTAAAATTGATTTGATACTTCCAAAAATAATGTTGGAATGAAAATTTGTTGGCATTAAACCTAACCCTAGGCAACATTATATTAATATTAGAACAAGATTGTACAGTAAATAAAATAAAAAGAAAACATCATAGAAAGGAGGTGTTTGATCCAATATGTTCATCACGTTTATTAATAAAACAACTTGTTAGAATGAGCCATCAGTTGACCTTATATTAATCAAGAACCAAAAATACTAAGTCAGAATATTTGTTACTAAAAAATGGTATTCAAAATATATATATATATATATATATATATATATATGGGAGATGCTAAAAAACATACGTATGTTCGAACATACGTTTTTTTAAAATACCCGTAAAGTGGTTATAAAAAGTAAAAATTCAAATTTCAACCGTATGGATGTAATATATATGTTATGAATATATTGTGGATTAATTTTCACATGAATCAGAATAATATATTATTGCCATCATGTATCATCAAACTATTATTCCGATATATGTTTTGAATAGTACTGCATATTTTTGATGATATATGATGGCAATGATATAATATTCTGATTTTTGTGAAAATTAATCACCAACATATTCATAACATATATATTACATCCGTACGGTTGAAATTTTTATTTTTATTTTTTTAATACGTATTTTGGGTGTGACAAAAAAACGTATGTTGTGCATACGTATGTTTTTTAGCCACACCCTATATATATATATATATATATATATATATATATATATATATATATATATATATATATATACGTAAGCAAAATAAAAATTTTGCTTACGGTCCAAAAAATTACATGTATCATCAAAAATTCAAATTTCAACCGTACGGATGGAATATATATGTTTTGAATATACTGTAGATTAATTTTCACAATAATCGGATTATTATATCATTGCCATCATGTATCATCAAAATACATATAATTGGAATATATATATATATATATATATATATATATATAGTGATGAATTTTGATGATACATGATGGCAATGATATAATATTCTGATTCCTGTGAAAATTAATACACAACATTTCAAAACATATATATTGAATTTTTACTTTTTATAATCACTTTACGCATCCATAAGCAAAACGTAAGCTTTGCTTACGTATGCTTGTTAGCCACTCTCTCTCTCTCTCTGTCTCTCTCTCTCTCTCTCTCTCTCTCTCTCTCTCTATATATATATATATATATACACACACACACGTCTATGGTGCTATTAGTGGTACCAAGTCCTTGTTGCATTAAGGAAAAAATCATATTCTATTATTCAAATGAACGACCAGAACCGTTCATAATGATCTATCTATTAAAAACATGTGGACTACAAAAAATTGATTTATTTAATAATTATTCGATTATGCATCGGAGATAAAACAAAACACATTATCGAACGGTAAAAAAAGATTATGTGATTTACAAAATTCGTATATAAGATCCGATTTGTTAAACGTGTACATCTAACCACTAAATATAATTTAGATGAAATTTCAAAATAGTTTGAGTAACATTTCACCATAAATCGACTAAAAATTTATTTTTGACCGTTTTGTTTTTAGTATGTAAATAATTATGAACGGTTCAGATCGTCCATTTTAACATTAGAATACGATTTTTTAGTTAGTGACATCATAGAAATAAGATAGATTAATTGTGTTAAAAATATAAAAAACGAAGAGAGACAGAGAGTGTGCATATTTTGAAATGCTAATGTTGACTTCATTGAAATTTTTGTACTATTTGGGTGGATTTGGTTCAAATTTTTTTACCTATTTGGGTGGATTTGGTAAACACCGGAATACCTATTTGGGTGGATTTGGTTCAAATTTTTTTACTCAAAACCTAAGTCCAAACTTATAATTTTTGAAATGTGAGAATTCACATTATTAAATTTATCAAATTATTCTCTGGGATTTTGCATTATCTTAATTGAGTACATTATTAATTAGGTTAAGTTCTTCAATGATTATTTGGTTCAACCTTTAATTGTATTGTTGTTAATTTAAATATAAGATTTTATTTTTTATTTAGTTTATCAGGCGACTGAGGCGACCGACTAGTTGCAGACATTATTTTTTTTTTAGAGAAATATTGGAGGGGGATTAAATCCCCCTTTCAAATGATTTATACTAAGATAATGCTTGCACTTCGCGGTGAGTATTTCAAAATAGTTATTTCAATCTAATAATGTATAACTTGCAATTATGAAAATTCAAAATTATTGTCTTTGATTTTCTTATGTCATTATCTCTTGACATATGTTAGGGTAATGATGAGAATATTGATGTATAGTAAGAGAACTCATGAGAGAAATAACTAGAGAAGAAGAGAGAAATCATATAATCAACTGAGAGACTACATTGTAAGAATTAGGATACCATTACAATAAGTTTATGCCTTTTTATATAGTAGAGCCTTGACTAATTACCAAAATATAAACTGCTCAAATTAAAGATACAATATGAAAATAACCTAAACTAACGATACAAAGATGCAAATAAGCCACCTCCTTCCATCCTCCAAATATTTCCTAAATATTTATTTCCTTCTCCTAATCCTTCCTAAATATCATTACCAAAAAGGAAACATATTATGGTGAGATATCGAGGCATACATAACAATCTCCACCTTGACTCGAAATCTCATCCTTGATACACAGCCGTAAAAACGACTATCCAAAACGAGCTCATCCTTAATAGCAGCAATCCACTTTGCCGCTCCACACGAGACTACTACCTCCTTGTATCGAGAACTCGCCAAAGTTCAATTCGTTCACCGCAGCCAAACAATACACAAAATTGAAGTATCCATACCTCACAGGAGATCCAACACGATCCCTTACCAAAGCACCTTCCCGACTTGCCTTAACCGATGCATCATCGTCAAAATTAGAGACATCATAATACTCCAAGTTACGTCGAGTAACTTCACCTTGTTGACCGGGAACTGCAAACTCCACCTCCTTCCTGACCGTTACAATCTTCCTTGTCCGTACATAACCGACTCAAAAGTTGTGTCTCTCAAAATAAGGTGTCCCAGTAGTGGTCACCGCAAACAACACGCCTACACACCTGAAGCGTATCCAAGAAGAAAATATTTCTTCTCCCCATACTCGAGTTTCCATTTAAGGACTTGTGCATAAACGGAATATCCAAATACCTACAATGTCGAGTAATTCACCTGTTTATCCGACCAAATATTTGTTGGTATTTTGCACCAAATTGCTGTATTCGAAGAACAGTTGACCAACCACCAAGCACTATTAGTGTCTTCCGCCCAGAACTCTCCTTGCTTGAGCCCGCCCCAAAAAGCATGCGCCAAGCCTTCTCGAGTAGTTTCCAATCAGCCACACCATTATGTTTTCAAGAGCGAACAACCATGCAATGCTGAACAATCCTTATAAAAGGATCACAAATTTGTCCCCACAAATCCAAATAGATATCGTCCAAAATTTCCTTCGTGTGATGAACGGATGTACTAAAACTGAGTCTCCTCCGTTTGCCACAAACATAATCTTCACAAAACTCATGCTTTCCGGTATTCTGGCCACACAGTAGATCTCTCGTGCTGAAAGCTGTCACCCCGCATCCAATCATATACCCTGACCTTCTAACTGAGGCAGAGAAGGTGACGACGAACGAGCCTAAAACTGCGCCAACTTCCCGAAATAACTTTTCGGTACTCTGGACTTTCAGAATATATAACACACCAGTATTCTGGCCTTCATCAATGCAAGAGCCCTAGATATCTTGAGGACTCCACCTTCACATCGGAACTTGCAACCGATATCTCCGAGAACGCCTAATGAGATCAAATGGAGAACCCGGTCCTGCATCTTGATCAAATGGACAACCTCATCCTGCATCTTGATCAAATGGACAACCCCGTCCTGCATCTTGATCTCAAGCGTGCTAACATCGGCAACGCAACATAGATGATCATCTCCCAAAAGAACATCTCCACTAGACCTGATATGTGGTGAACCACTCTCGATTCGGGATCATCTGATTTGAATTACCCGAACCCACCCAATTCTTCTCAAATCTCTCCTTCTCATTCGTCACAAAAAGTACCTCAATCTTACCGGATTTAGTCTCGTAAGCTTCTTCCGATAGAACACCGGTATCCGCCTTCTGCTTCTCTTTGAGATTGTAACAGTCGGCCTTAATGTGTCCTGTCTTCTTGCAATAGTTGCTCATCAGGTTCTTGTACTTGAATTGCGAATGAGTCTTCTCTAATGTTGCATCTCTCTCCTTACGTCTTCCCCTCTCCACAAACAACCCAATATCTTGATGACTACTTTCGGCCATGGACAAGTCATAGTCGATACCTGACTTGACTAATAAGTTACTATCGACATTCTCAACGGTAAATAACTCCCTGGAATGAAGCATGATCTCCTTAAACCCATTATATGACTTTGACGGCGTGCACAACAACATCACGGCTCTGTCCTCTTTGTCAATCTTAATACTGATTCTCTCCAAATCATTAAAGAAACAAATATACACCAAAACATGGGCCTTAACATACATACCGTCTGCCATATTCAAAGAGTCGATTCGCCACTTCAAACATAACCGGTTTGTAACCGATTTCTGCAAGATGTAGTCCCCGTGAGAATTTCTTGAAGAGTCGAGTCGCCCAAATATAGTTGAATTGTCGAGAGGGCTCTATCATCCATCATCTCTCATACTTTGCCCATCATCTCCTTCGGTCGTTCGGAGATGGCGACCTTCACGCCTAGATTGGACAAGATAGTTTTCATCCGCACTTGGCAAAGTGCGAAACTCGCCGTGCCATCATACTTCTCATTATCAAATTTTGTCGACATAACCACATGTGAAATCATGATGATACAAAGTGGTATACTTGACTTGCGGAATACAAAGATTATCATAACGTAGCTCTGGTACCAATTTGTTAGGGTAATGGGGAGAATATTGATGTATAGTAAGAGAACTCATGAGAGAAATATCTAGAGAAGAAGAGAGAAATCGTATAATCAACTGAGAGACTACATTGTAAGAATTGGAATACCATTACAATAAGTTGATGCCTCTTTATATAGTATAGAGCCTTGACTAATTACCAAAATATAAACTGCTTAAATTAAAGATACAATATGAAAATAACCTAAACTAACGATACAAAGATGGAAATAAGCCACTTCCTTCCATCCTCCAAATATTTCCTAAATATTTATTTCCTTCTCCTAATCCTTCCTAAATATCATTACCAAAAAGAAAATATATTATGGTGAGATATTGAGGCATACATAACAACATATTATATTAGAAAAATAAATTAAGTATTAATCAATCTTAGATGAATGAGATCAGAAAAATAAAATGTACGAGAATTTATTTCAAAGATTTTTGTTGAAACTACATAAGATTAAATTATAGATGATTAGCTTTAAAAAAATTATTATTATTATTATTATTATTATTATTATTATTATTATTATTATTATTATTATTATTATTATATTTAATATTATATATATGAGAAAAATAACTACATAGAAAAATATAACATGACTAATTTCTTCAAAAATTTGTCACCGTTATTTTTCATATTTTTTTTAGATGTTAAAATGGTATGGATTATACATATGTTATTATGAAACCTGTAATACATTAAGTAATATATAGTTTTCAAAATTTATGAAATTTTGTTTGAGATGATAGTTCTCACATAACAGAGATATAATACTCAACATTAATCTAAATAATCATATGATATTATGATAAAATTATAAATTAAAACTAAGATTTGATGAATTTTTTTTATTCGACAGGGGAGAGAAAATTGACAATAGTTCTCTTGAAAATTTTCAAAGAGGGGTAAAAGAATATGTTAATAGTAAATCAGCTTATCATTTTATTACATATTCTTTTATATAGTCTATACATATTTTATCAAGAAAAATTTCAAAGTCTCTTTCCTGATCGAGAATTAAACTGAGTAAATACAAAATGATACTAACAACACATGTTAATTCATTTTGAGCATGGCTATGCATTTCCTTCAGTCCTAGTTCATCAGGGGGCCCAGAGATATCTCCGTCTTGACGAGAGGAATAAATTCCATCTTGGTCACTCACAATTCTCGTCATGATTCAGTGCATACCTAATGATGACCCTAATGATAATTCCATTACGGATGATGTAGGATCATATTAAAGTATGCAGTTCCACATACAGGAATCCATGGTGACCTCAAGTCGTAGGAACAAGCACACTATTCATATGAGAATCAATAATGACATATACCATGCATATTCTCATAGTGTGGTCAGTCCAATACGTGTTCTCTAACACGTATCTATATTCCAGACTTGACATCTATATGTCCATGATCAACAGAACATGATCATCTAGCCTGCGAATATACTAGCATGGATATGTAGCTTCTTACCTGAAGTATGTTTATCTCTATAAACATCCTACATATCACTAGGGACAGTTTAGAATGACTCGTTGGTTCACAGTTCTACTATCAGAATCATGTATTCTGATGACGTGAACCCGAAGTGTCATTTATGGTTGATTTAAGATATGTAAATGTACATTCACAACCTATACACTCAAATATATAAGAAACAACCTTTATTTAATAAATAATAATGTATTGATACATAATCCATTTCCTTGCACAAATACCTTTGGCCTAGGGCACTAATCCTACTGAGTGATACTATGCCCGTGGATGGACCGCAGTGCGATATATGCTCCAATTACAATCTAGTTTTCTTGCACCACTTATGTTGTCCTTTTTGGCAGTTTTGCTCCAATTTCTGCAGTCACACATGATCTTGGCAGTAACTTGATTCTTGGACTAAAACATAAGCAAAATACTAAAATAACAAGTAAAAGTGCAGAAAGTAAGATACAAAATAGACAATATATTTTTTTCTATTTTATGATATTTAAAATAATTCCATAATTACTAATCATATTTTGAGTATCCGATAAATCAAAAGTTTAAGACAACGAATCAAGAAAAGATGCAACAAGATCAACCATGAAGATTTGCTCAAGATTTTTAAGACTTGAAGATTCATACAAGATTTGCTTAGGATTTCAACATTTGAAGATATCTGTGAGTTTTTATTAGTAAATCTTTTTTAAATATTGAATATTTATAAATAAACAAAAGAAGGAATAAAATAATATATTTTTAGAATATTATCAGTTCGAATGGAATCCTTTCTCCGTTTAAAAGGATGTTAATCTAGAAATTTTTTGAATATTGAGATGTCAATATTAATCAAAAAATCTCAGCATTCGCCCTCCTCAGCTGGAATAATGCGATACCGATGCCAAAAGAACAGGGGGGGATTGGGACTTTTAAACCTAAAAAGTTTCAATGGTGCTCTGCCGCTAAAGTGGGCATGGAAAGCAGTAGATCCAAAACGGGCCTTTTGTCGGAAATCACACATACGACACTGCACCACCCAGCTGCGATTCTCATAGCCTCTGCTGCCTCCATTTCGGGCTCGCATTTAATTCGAGAACTGATTCACTCGAAGGATTTTTTTTTCTTAGCTTTGATCACCTTCTCAATTGGCGACGGTCGACATACACCATTTTAGGAAGCAAATTGGAATGAGAATTCTATGTTACGTGTTATAACCCAAATTTTTTGTAAAATATTTTAGGATTATTTTCATAGTATAACTAATATTTTAATTTTAAGAAATTAAGAATATAATATATATTTCCATACACGTTGATTTCTTTCACCAATAAGTCAATATTGCAAGAAGCTTAAGGTAACTTGTATATTTAATGCATTTCATTTCTTTTCTGAGTAAATTGTAAGAGAGAAGAAAATTGTTTTAGTAACTTAAAGTGCAAAGTTCATTGGACCATTAATTGCATTTTTTTACCAGCAAGTTAATAACCACGGTTATATTTGTCCAGCCATGATTTCTCTTTTAATACCAAAACCGAATTTTTCATCAAATTGTCACTTATTTGATCCTTCAACTCCAAGTTTTCTATGTCTAACTCCAAGTTTTCTAGTCTACTAGACATAGGTTATCGATCTTTATAACTTAATAGTAGTAAAAAAAAAAAAAGGTATGTATATACAACATACATTTGCAAATTTACATAGTAGTTAAATTGTGGCATTTTTAAAAATTGCTACTTTATTACAATATAACTATAAGATGTTAAATCTCATGTTGAAGTTCGTCTTTGGCCTTTTCATAGATTTTGTGAGGATCCTCCCTCCACTATAAATAGGGAGCCCCCCACCCCCCTCCCCCCGCCCCCGCCCCCGCCCCCAAAACCCCAATTCTTTATTGATCAATTCAAAAGCTATATTCATTCTATAAAAATTTCTCTCTCTTGTCTATTTTATTTATTCAATATTTGTGAGCGATATTAAGAGAGAAAAGAGAGAATTAGTTTGTTAGCTTAATTGAAAGAGATCGGTTGTTGTTTTGATTCAACGAATCGCTACGGGTTTTTGTAAAGTGATCATCGACTCGAGTTTTGTAAAAGAACACCATTTGGATTAGTGGAACAAGGAGCCGAGAGGCATACCCGGAGAGTAGGCGCTCGTGAACGCAACAAGGGGTGCTAGCGAGAACGGGTGATTAAGTGTAACGCAACTATCTTGCCCAACTTCGTCAACAAATTTGGTGTTCGATACCTTCGTTTATTTTCTATTTTCAATTTACTTGTCTTTATTTAAATTACTTTTGATTAACTCAATCTTTATTAAAAATCTAAGACCTAAAAGTTACAAAACCCTAAAAAGTCAAAACCACACTTCCGTACGATTTGGCCTATTCACCCCCCTTTAGGCCGCAATCGATCAACACGGTACACTTCTATATAAAATACCCCTATAAGTCCTCTTCATTTCCTTCAGCATCTCGACGAATACCCATTCAATACGCTTTGTACCTCTTTGCTACTTCGCATGCACCAGTGTAACTCATAGAATGCCATTGTTTTTCAAGTTCAAGAGCCCTGTAATAATGGAAGTCCAAACTCGTTACCACTTTGACATGGACTTTTGTTGTGTACACATTGTCATAATTCAGTGCCAGTAAAGATGGTATGGCCTGCATTTCCTTGACTTCAACCATAATCTCGAAGTCACGAAGGCCCTGTTCAACCATTACATGATTCACCCTTTTTAGCTTTCCAAAACTGAAAACGAGTATCTTGGCAAAATCCTCGCATTAGTGATGCTCAGGCAGGTTTAGCAGTCTCAACCACACCTACATTATAAACAAGTTGGAGGTCATTAGTACTATCTTCAGGTTTTGATTGGATAATTTCTTAATAGAGAAAATTAAAACTGCAGCATCCATAACTCCTGCAAGGTGTCTGTTGGCGGTGGTATATATAGACATAAAGCAGGTCCAAATTCAATATTTGTATATCTCGATTCACTTTGTTTGCCCGCCCTCACGATCGCATGTTGTAGAAAGCTGGGGTATCGATCCGCATGGAGGTCAAGTTGGGCTACCAGACTAGGTTGCGGTATGTTATCCAAACTGAATCTTTTATATGGTTGGTTGGTTGGTTGGTTGGTTGAGAGAAAGTAAATAAAGAAAAGAAAAAACGTAAAGTAAATAAAAGGGGTCGCGCTCACGTTGTCAGTGCTCGCGCGGGGGTGATCTGGTAGTTGTCTAGTAGAGAGCGGTCTAGGACATGGTTGTTTTGTTTATCCCTCTAGTTACTCGCTTGGGTTGATTCGCCTTATCATTCTTGTTAATATTAAGAAAGTAAATCGTGGTGCTCGCTCCCCCGGGATGCCCGACCAAAGCCCTTTGCGATCTGTGACATTCCTTGGTCCCCTCGGACTTCCTAGCTACCGTCGTGCCTCGTCGATCAAGTGTTGATCACAGGTTTGACTTTCGACTTTCCCTGTCGGTCCTTCGCCTACTTGCCTAAGTATCTAGAGTTGTGGCACACTACACACTTTAATATAAGATTTAATAGTTCACAAACAATATCACAGCAAATAAAAAATAACGAATAAGGTAAAATAACTTAATGGAATACTAGATTGATTAAACTTCTAACACTGCGCCCTGGGGGGCGGAGTTAGATGCAGTACATAGTAACATAATTAAAACAAAGATACATACAAGATAACAATGAAACTCTCTCTATATAAAGCTAAGTCTGTAGTCGCGGGCTGTCACCACATGTGACCAACAGAACTACCCCTCTCTCTCTCTCTCTCTCTCTCTGGGTATTTCTCTCTGAAATTGATCCCCCCTAAGCCGTCCCGTGAAGGGTCCTTTTATAGGTGAGAGGCCTCTAGGCTTGCTAGCATCTTCAAATGGTAAGGCACATATTCTGAGATCCTTGCAAATCTTCATACAATTAACTCCTGATTATTCCTTCTTGGTATGCTCTTTCCTTACCACGCCTGCCTGATGTTGCTGGATCCCCACTTTAATTGCCAATCAATCAGTCCGTGATTTCCGCATTGGTGTTTCCTACATTTATTGGACACTGCAGAGCTGCTCATCTTGAGTAGTGATTCCTTGTGATCCGCACTGATGAATCGAAGGTACCGCGTTCGTGGGTGGGATCACGGTGCGATAATCACACTCCAGTCTCCTTATGCCTCTTTTGCATCATTTTGATGTTTTTGCTCTAATTCCTGATCCACGCAGTAACTCGATTCTTTAACTAAATCATAAATAAAATACTGAAATAATTAACTAAAGTGCAGAAAGTAAGATATAAGATAGGGCATAAAAATCTATATGAAATACCATATCACATTCCCCCAAGCTTACTCTTGCTCGTCCCGACTAAGTCACAACTCCGGACTAAACGTCTGGCCTACCTTACCCGTATGATTCCCATGCCTCACATGTACTCTCACGCACGCACCCGCATCCTTCACGCTCTTCAGTCCTTCGCATAAAATACTCATTCGTCCATCGGAGTGAAAGGACCTGTTCCTTCAGAGAACTGCCCTCTAGACCATGGGCGCGCCTCGCTGAAGATGACTGATTGCTTGGTCCCGGTTAACCATGCCAAACCTAACAAGCTCCCTTTTTGGTGGATTGTGGGTGGAATGGATATATATAGGTAAAAGGTGGGGGTATTATTCTCTTCTTTTCCTACCCAGGGTTCGATTATCGTGCGGTCTTACTCTGATACGCGGGCACAGTTGCGAAAACTCTAAGGCATCAGATCTGCCTTTGTCCGTTCAGGGGGAAGTCTTCCCCCAAGTTGATATCTCTCTTTCTCCTTAGTATATCCAGGATCGTCTTTTTTTTTAATGATTGGAAAAGATTTATTTTCTTTGAGTCATCATTTGGGGTTTTTGGCATTTTAAGTCGCAGTGCGACTTCAACTTGGCTAGTTTAGCCCTTCCTAGTTCTATTCGGATGTTACTCCGAAGAGTTCACCTCCAACTAACGATTTCTAAATGGGTTTCTCCAAATCGCAAGCAACCAGCTTAATTCTTCTTTTTCTCCCTTTATCCTTAGCCTTATTTGATTGCTTGTACTATGTCCCCCCTGGACTGGCGAGCTGCAAGCCATTTAATTTTTCTCTTTTCTCCTTGACTTTTCTCCTTTGGCAGCTCGCCCTCTCAGTTGGTTGTGTGTAAGTCCCGGCCTTTTTAATTTTTCCTTCTTCTTTGCCTTGATTCGCGACTCATATTCTTCCTCCTCTAGGTGGCGCCAACTTTGATTCTTGCACTTTTCGAATCATTTTTTTTCGATACTGATTTTCTTCTTCTTGTTGTCGAGTCTTCTTTTGCTCGCACCTCCTATCGTGAGTCGGGTCACTAGCCTGATATTCTCTTTTCTCCCTAGCTAAATCGAGTGACCCGTACTTCCTTCTCTACATTCCTCCTGTTGCGGGTTGAGTTGCTAGCCTGATTTTTTTCTTTCTCCTTGGCTAAATTGAGTAACTCAGACTTCTCCTTTTTCCGTCCTGCCTCCTACTACAGGTAGAGTCGCTAGCCTGATATCCTCATTTGTCCTTGGCTAAGTTGAGCGACCCATACCTTCTTCCGCAATCCTCCTTTGCGGGGTGAGCTACTAGTCTGATTTTCCTCTTTCTCCTTGGCTAAATTGAGCAACTCGCCTTTCATCCCTTTGTTTCGCCTGTGCCTTGGTTGGTTTCTTCGTTGCATGTGCGCAGCTCAATGAGTGCGATACAAAAAGACCGCACTTTGGGACTTGTCTCTCCTTCGCATTATGGCCTTCGTAAGATCGTAAAACTGTCTGACTCTCTCTCCCTTTGGTGGTTTGAATAATAGGTGGATAGTGGTGGAGATGGAGTGGTTATCGCATATAGGTGGATATAAGAGTTAAGGGTTGGCTAGTTAGGTAGGGTGCGGCTGGTTGGTTCTTCTTGTCACGGCTTAGGACCTCGGGACTACTCGACCTCTCTCGTGGGCGTACTAACCCTCCTCATCTGAAGTCCCGATGGATGGTCTATACGAGGTTCATGTGAGTATAGTGTACATGAAATAAAAGACCTTTGTTTGGTCTACCACCAAGTTTTGTTGTTTTTCAAGTTTTATCATTTTTTATATCTATTTTGTTTAATGCAGACTTAAAATTAAAATCCAAACTAAGATGCAAAGAAAATTAAAAAGAAAAAAATAAAAAAAGATACAATGCACAATGAAATGCATGCAGATAAACTCCACCCCAAACTTAAATTGGGCACCGTCCCGGTGCACTTCCCTAGCTAGAGATTAAACTTAAAAGGGAGAGTAAAGGATTGTTACCATGACCTAGTTGATGTCCTCCTCACCAGGTGGCGTGTCTCGCGTGGTTTGGTTTGTTTCCCAAAGTTGATTTACCTTGTCTCCATAGTATGCCAGTCGACCTTGCATATCGCCCAGTAGATGCTCTATCCTGTCCACCGATGTTCTTGTCTCTTCCACCCAGTTTCTAACCACCTCGAACGTTTAATTTATTGCCAAATTCTGGACTTGGAGTTCTTCCATGCCTAGAAAGTTCCTATCGAAGATACCTCTCCAATGGTCTTGTACTCATCCCTCGACTTGTGGTTATGGGTGCACCTTCTCATTTGCATTATGTTCACTCAGGTGGCAGAGGTCGCAATCGGCAATGTTCGTCATCACTTGATATGGAAACTAGAAGGGTGGATCAGTGGCAATTGTGAGATTGTCTCCATCATGATTCAATATCTCGTACTCGACCAGGCGCTCAATGTCTAGGTGTTCGATCCCCACTTCCACATCTTTCTCGATTTCATTGTCAAGAAACTAGGCTATGCGAGTCACGAGATGCTCGCAGCTTAGGTGCTGGTTTGGGTCAAAGTCGCTTAGCGTCTGGAAGTGTTCCGTGATCAACTCATGAATATTTGTTGTGACTGGGGGATCTTGAAGCGCTCCCCAAAGCATCTTCAGTTCTCCTGCCATCGGGGTTCCATCATCCCATCTTGGGAATATCATCGCCGCCAGGGCTCGCAATGTGACTTTCATCGTTAAGTTCCAAACCTTGTCGAGGTGGTGCATCTTGGTGCTCCCCCGATGGTTTGATATCGATTCCCAAAAGTTGAATCGCCTGTAGCCAGGCACTCTGCTCCCCTGCCTTGGTCCATTATTGAAAGCGCATCTCCGAAGTTGCGAAGTGACATCTTCCATCTTTGCCATCACAGGCGGAAGGTCACTATTTGGTCTTCCTTGTTGTAGGCGAAGGTCGCGAGGCATTTTGGGGTCCCTTTTTGGTATGCGGGTTCCGTCATGCCGATTATGAGTTCGAGTTCCATTTTCTCGAATAGTTTCCTTACTTCCTCTTTTATCTCCAGGGTATAGAGCGCATCATCATCGAGGCATCGGGACATTCCTAGCCTCCCCTGAAACTCCAATTCCTTCCTTGCTTCTTCATCACTCAGCTCGAATGATATGGTCTCGTTGTCTAGGAATTGCTGAGGGTGTCGCGAGATGGAGGGAGTGTTTGTGGTACAGTTCCCTTGTCCCGTATGATCCTCGTTATGCCTCGGCCTTCTGGTTGGCTCTCCGTCATGCTCCAATGTTGCTATTCTCTGTTTTTAGCACCCTCGCCATTGCCCCCACTAGTGTCCCTTGGATTTGGTTTCTTCTTTCTCGCTCAACCGTGGTTGTTGCATTTCTTCAACCCGACATTTTTCCTTTCCTTAGGGTTCTTGTTGGTGGAGGAGAGTTAAAGCTTGAAGAAGGTCGAGTAAGGGTATAGGGTTTATGGTTGGGTGGAGGTGATGGGATTATTTATATAGTAGCGATGGGACAGGTATCGGGAGATGAAGCGGCCATGGGCTTAATGGTAAGGGGTTAGTGGACTACTATAAATGGTAGTTATTGGGCGAGGGGATCGATTTCTTAAAGATTCTTTTCACCTTCCTGACCATTTCTTCCTCGGTTCGCGCTCACAACATCTCCTTCTCATTGGTACTTCATCCGATTATTTCCTGCAATTCGCAAAAAGAAAAGAAAAGCTAAAATGGAAAAATAAATTAAAAAAATAATAAACTATCAAGTTGCCTCGCAGATAGCGCTTGTTTTAGATCGCGAGTATGACCACCTATTTTTAAGGAACTAGCGGGTCGGTCTCCCGGACCGTGATATCCAATATAATCGCTCAGTATGTTCTCAGAAATCATGTCAAGAAGCTTGTACTTGTTTGGCTCAGGATCCGCTTTCGCATGTTGGATTACTCTCACCACAATGGTCTCTAGATGGTGTTCTCCTTCTCTTTCCATGAATCTCAAGTTGAATCTTTGTAGGAAGTTGATCCAGTTCGTCATTCTCAGCCCTCTATTTATCTTGTTGTAGACATATTTAATCGCCAAGTAATTAGTGTATGTAGCGATGTTCGGTCCGAGCAAGAAGGTCTGGAATCTCTTTAGCGCGTGAACAATTGCAAAGATCTCCTTCTTGGCGCCCTCATGTAATGCTTCTGGTCTTCCTTCAAGGTCTTACTCCCATAGAGAACTGGATTTGGGACATTGTTCCTTCTTTTGGCCAGACCTAACCCTATTGCCCCTTTGGCAACAATAGTTACAAGGTTGTAAGGTGTGAAAACTATTGCTGGTCTTATATCTCCGGTATCTCGGATCTGGTTCATCCCTAGATCAGAGATTTTCACGATTAGGTAATCGTCCGGATGTAAGAAAGTGTACTTGAGACCTGGAGGTAGCGGCCTTAAGCTTCTGTGCTCTTGTAATATGTATTTTTATACACATTTTTAGAGTTTTTATTATCTCAAATTCAATCATAATTCACATAAAATATATGGAAAATGCTCATTATTCATAAAACATAATTTGAAACCTCATAATATAATTTTGTGTGATTTTACAGGCGAAAACACTATAAATGAAGAATTGGACCAAATTACAAATGATGAGCCAAAGATGACCAAACAAAACCCTCAAAAACTCTACAAAAATCCCCCCCCCCCCCCTCCAAACCTTTACAACAATTCGACAACCTTTTACAACCAAGTTAACCCAAGTCAAATGCCAAAAATCGTTCAGCTAACCAAAAGTCAACTTTTCTCAAATGGATCAAACGGCCTTCCAAAATGAAGAACTTGACAAGATGAACCCAACGGTGCAAACCTCTCAATTAGAAACCTTCTAGGATTCTATAAAAACCCTGGTCAATCTTGAGTTGACCTTGTCAAAGTCAACGCTGACTTTGACTAGTCAACTATCGCTCTCAAATCGACAAAATTCCAAAGTGATAAGAATTAGGCATGTTTATTGTTATTCGACTCAGGAGAAGGAGCCCATCACAGCCAGGTGGCTCATCATCACCGACGATAGCCGGCAAACCTCGATAAACTCAATTCCATCCATGGCCAAGACTAACCAGTAAACTTCGAGCTATTGTTTGCCCCCACAGACCTTCATTCGAGCCAAGATCACTGCCATTCCCTCCCTCTTCTTCTGCCCTTTCCATCCATCCAAAGATCTCACCAAATAGTGTACTACCGAGATAGAAATTGGAATTTGAACTAATTGTTTGATGAGATCCTCAATGAACTTTTTCAACCTGATGATCCAACGGTCGTTTCCTTCTATGAAATGAACGCTGATTTGAACTCAATCAACCTGGTACATATTTTCTCAAAGAAGTAAGTGGTTTTTCACTTCAGCGGGCCTCATCCGAGGGTCAAGATGAATTCATGACTCTCAATTTGGTCGAAAAACAATGCTAAGTACGAGTTTGCTTCATGAATTTCAATTGATTTTCGGTTTTTAACAAAAATAGTCGGTTAATTACGAAATTCGCCGGAATAAAGGAAAATTAGGTGTTCAAATTTATTAGAAAGCATCGTGTGGGAGTGTGAATTAATGCATGTGACTGGGTCTTGAAGTTCGTTGCTCGAGACACGAGTTTGAGCTCAAGTTTTAATAGCAGTCAACAATGGCGAAAAAGCTGAAGTTGTACATCTTCGTTTGGTTCAAACTCAATGATTTCTCAATAGTTTGTAGTGTTTCAAAGCTTTGTGGATTCGTAAGGGGTAAAGGAGTGTTTCTGGATTCATTAATCGAGTTAAGGGGAGAAGGACATGAAGATCAATTCACAAGTCACAAGAACAGAAAATTAGTGCTTAAGCGATGAATAAAAATTATTCCAATTCCATCGAACGGTTCAATGGCTTTTGTTTGAGGACTGACCACAAGTCATGAGACCACGGAAGATCAAAAAAACTGTTTGGCGCCGGAAAGAGTAACTCATTTCATGTTTTTTTCCGACCCGTTTCGCCACAAAAGAGCTTGCAGGGACCACAAAGCAGATGCACAATGGATTCAATCACTCGACCCCCTCCAACAAACCTCAGATTTCTTTTCTCCAGTTGGTTGCACATTCTTCTTCTTCTTTCTTTTTCCACCATTAAAATCATAAGTTCATACCGTAATTTTTTAGAGAGTGAAAAGTGAGAGAAATTTATAAGGAGACGAAACTTGATCTAGAAGGAGCAAGTGTTGAAGGGGAGATTAAATCAAGAAAGCGAGGCTCGAGTTTGATCCTCACTTAGGGTTTGATTTTTCATTTAATTCTCTTTTATTTTTCTACTTTTGTTGAATGAATAAAATATTTCATGTTCTTGTAAATATGGGTTGTGAGTAGTTTTTTTAGTAGGGAAAGACTTTTTGTGTAACATTTGTGATAAAATCTTAAGTGAAATTTTGCACTTTATTATGGTAATAAAAAGATTAGTTTTTGGTACTTTCAAATGAGATTTGAGTTGTGTTATTTGGAAGGATGACTTGATTTGAAATATATGTATTTCTATGTTAAATATTGTTTGATCATTATGAACCTGGAAGAGTTTCTTGTTTGGTGGAATTAAGTGTTAGATTAAGAATTTAAAATACTTGAAAATGTAAGTTTATGAGTGGATCTAATATTTTGTTTATTTGTTGGTTACTTTTTGTAAAGAATCTAGTCAAGTCTTGCTTTTTAAAACCTTTTTAATAAATTGTTACTTATTGTGATTAATGATACACATGTTACACAAATGTCATCATTTCCCTACTTTCTCTTTTTGAACTTTTAAAAATAAAAATCTTTATTTCTTTTAATATTTTTTCTTTCATCTTTTATTATCTTATTAAAACAACAACAACAAATTTAAACTTTTTCTTATACTAAAGCAAAAGGTTTGATTAATAGATAAATCTTAAGGCCACACCTCCTAGTGGATCGACACCCTAAACTCTCATTCCACATATACATTTGTGAAATTAATTAGGGGATTTATAAATATCTTTGCTAAGATTGTGAACTCACAAACGATACGTTTTCTCGTTCTTACATGCAGACACTGTGATTCTTTATGGGAGTCGACTTCACGATAGAAGGGCGAGTCCCCCCTCACAAGCCGAACCAGGGGTGGAAATAAAAACCCAAAACAGAAAGACAAGTGGATCCAAGTGAAAGCGCAAAACCGTACAATTCTCTCTACCATGACCCAATACCTTGCTTTTTCGAGCACGCAATCTCAACGCGCGGGTGCGGGGCATTTTATTTTCTATTTGGACAACCAACATGGTTTGTTAGATTTAAATTACTAAGCCAATTGCAAGTCTGGTACTCCAACATCGCTTCCACATGGATCGATAATCCATGTACTACATGGTAGGATATAAATTTGAATAGAACGGCAATCCTAGCAATCAACATTTTATGGCGCCCTTGTTGGGGAAGCAAACAAATATAGGAAATCTAGAAATTATAAATGAAATGAAACCATTATATTTCTTTTTCTAATTTTTGGCTTTTCTTTATTTTGCAGGAAGTGATCTTGCCGATATTGACTTGTGATACAACTTACGCTACAAGAAGTACCCGACCCCAAGAAATCTTACCAATACCATGACCACCAGTAACACACCCGTGAATGTGGTACAAAACATGGAGAAAACTGAGAAAAATGACAATGATACCCCTGGAGTGAACACGAACGAGGAGATTAGGGTGCACTAAACAACAACAACCCATCAAACAAACACAAAGGACAAGGATTGATTGGCCAAATTCATACCTCGAGTTGTGGGTCATTCAATTTACGGGACGTTCGAGTTATGGTTCATTTGGGTTTCGTGTCGTTTGGGTTACGAGTCATTCTGGTTTCGGGTCATTTCGGGTTTGAGTCATTTTGAGTTTCAGGTCACTCTGGTGCTGGTCGAGCGGATTTTATAGGTCAGAACAGATTTTGCAAGCTCTACATCCGTGTGATGATCAATTGTAGGATTTGTAGCCTATGCGGGCAAGACCGAGCCGAAGTTGCGGCAAGCTTCCTATTGCAGGCGCGGATGAAATAGATCGGGGCCTAATAGCTCAAGTCCGTACTCCATCCCTCCGGCTTTCTTTCCAAATAGCTCGAAAGCTACCTTTTTATCTCCATTTTGGCTCTAGAATGCTCCATTCGTGCAAATAGCAACAAACATAAGCAGTATCAAGTTTCCTAACAAAATAAACATAAAGAGTGATAAAAAGTACTGACAATGAGATACAAAGTAGATAAAAGATCGGCCCGGATGATAGATATGAATTTGTCCGATCAATTACTTTTAAGTTCGGGTCATCTCTAGGTTTTGGTCAACTTGTGTCGGGTCGGGTTGTAATTGGGTCATATTTTTCTTGGGTCTTCTTGGGTTATGATTGATGTTGGATCCATCAAATTCAGGTTTGTTTTCAGGTTCAGTTTGAATATTTCACGGCGTTCGGGTTGAGTTGAGACAAATGGTCATACTGTTTTTGTAATAGTTAAAGTTGGTTTATAAATTATTTTTCCTTATAATTCTTCAATTATTATTACTAATTCCTCCGAAAAAATTTAATTGTAAAATTGAATTGGATAAACAATATATTGCATTTGGGTATCATCAAAATCAGGTCATTTTTAAGCTCGTGTCATTAGGGTCTCGGGTTTTATCAGGTTCGAGTCGGGTCGGGTTAAGGTCAATTTTATGTTCGGATCATTTCGGTTCGGGTTCTTCGAGTCAAGGTCGGGTGGGTTTGGGCCGTTTGATTTTTCTAAAATATCTGAATCAGGCCGGGTCATGTTTTGGATGAGTTGGGCGGCTCTCGGGTTCGGTTCAGGTTTGCCAGCTCTAGGCACATGATATGACTTTGCAAAGATAAGACAAAGGGCTACAACTTTCTTTCTTTACCAAATTTCAAATTTGGTGTTTAAATTTGTTAGAAATGGAGATCTTTATAGTAGACAAAATCTGGACAGATTTGGTAGAGTTTTAATACTTAATATTTCAAAATTATTACGAGATTTGACTGAGATTTTGATATCCACGGCTGCTAAGCAAGCCTCTACAACCTCGAAAATCCTAGTTTACTCCTATTTAGACACCCTTAGATGGAGAAAGAAGCATCCACTATTGATTAATAGAGGCCTTGGGGGGGGGGGGGGGGGGGGGGGGGATGGGATGAATAGGTCTAAATTGTGCGGAAATGTGAATTTTTATCCTTTTAGGATTTTATAACTTTTGAGGTTTTAAGACTTTTAATGGATGGATTGTATTATTTGAAATAGTAATAAAGAGTTAAAAAAATAATAGAAAAGAAACGAGTCTACCAAACACAAGATCTGTTGACGAAATTCGGCAAGTCGGTTGCATTAGCTGTAACCGTCCGTTCTCGCTAGCAACCCTTGTAGCATTCATGAGTGTCTACTCTCCGGATATGCCTCTTCGTCTCCTTGTTCTACCAATCCAAATAGCATTCTTACAAGACTTGAATCAGCTTTACAAATTCCTAGCGATTCGTTGAAAAACAATAAACCAATCTCTTTCAATCAAACTAACAAAAAAAATTCCCTAATCTCACTTAGATTATTGAGTAATTTTTGTATCATACTAGAGAGAAAATTCTTAAAGTTTTGCTCAGAAAATTGGTCAAAAATACGAATTAGGGTTGCTCCTTCTAAAGAGTGAAGGAGCAGCCACATCAAAATTGGAAAGTCTGCTTGTTCCGTTTGAACTGAATATATATATATATATATATATATATATATATATATATATATATATATATATATATATATATATATATATATATATGGAAATAGATTAATTAGAGGATTCTTTCAAACGGCTGAAGGTCCGTTCAAACAGACAGGGATTCCGTTCCAACGGACATGAACCCAAAATTTAGGTAAGTAATTTTCTCTATAGTGAATATTTAACTTACTCAATTTGATAATTAAAAACTAAAGAGTGTGCCGTACAAAAATCTTCAGGACTTCTAGCTCTTTGAAATAAAATGTGTTGGATCCGTCTTGAATAGGTCTTCATGAACATCTTCTTAAACTTGCATTTTATCTGAATTTATTCATAATATTCAAAAATAATTAGTAGCTCGGAATTGTTTTAAACATCATCAAACTGAGAACAACAAAGTCTCCCTTTTGATGATTTCAAAATAATTCCGAGAAATAGTCATTTTATTTCTTCTCTCACTATATGAAAAATGATCAAAAGGAACACCATATGAGAGAAAACACCCCACCCCAACCCCCCCACCCCCCTCGATAACATGTTTGTATTAGCAAAAACACAATCATCTATTTAGGGTGAACTTTGTTTTCTTTTATTTGATGTTCCTTTTGATTGTTTTCAATAAGAGGGAGAAGATATAATATGCTCCATTTTTCCGGAATTGTTTTGAAAATCATCAAAAGAGGGAATTTGCTGTTCTCTGAGTTTATTATTCACTAGACAGAAAATTACATAACTAAAATTTGGATTCTTGTCCGTTGTAACAGAATCTCAAATCCATTCTAACGGACTTGGCGGCAGTTTCCTTTTTTGTGAGGCTGTTAATTCCCTCTTTAAAAGGAGCAGTCCAAATCCGTTTTTCTCAACCAAGTTTTCTATGCAAAATCAAGAAATTTTCTCTCTAATGTTGAACTAAATTATTTAATAATCTTAAGTGAGATTAGAGAAAATTAGTAAGTATTTTATTTTGATTCGACGAATCGCTAAGTATTTGTAAATCGATTATCGACTCGAGTCTTGTAAGAACACTATTTGGATTAGTGTATCAAGGAGTGAAGAGGCATATCCGGAGAGTAGGCACTCATGAATGTGATAATGGTCAATAGCGAGAAAAGACGGTTACAACTAACGCAACCGTCTCGCCGAACTTCGTCAACAAATCTGTACGTTCGGTATCGTTATTGATTTTCTTTATTTACTTCATCTCAATTATCTATTTGTTAATTAATACAGCTCATCCGTCTAAAAGTAATATAACCTAAAAAGTTGTAAAAGCCTAAAAATTTTAAAAATTTATAAATCAATTTTTAATGTTTTTTATGGATTCATCGATTTAAGTAATAACTATTCTTGTTGAACGGACCTCTAGTTTCAGATCCGTCAGCATGTTTCAAACTTATTTATAGTTGAAAATCTAGATTCGGATCTAGCTCTTGACCAAGTGGAGAGCTTATTTGCTTCCGTTTTTTGAAAGTTTCATTTAAATCAATTCAACTATTTTTTTGAAAACGGATAGTTGTCGGGATTTGGATTCATTAATCTATTGTGAATTTTGAATCTTAGCAAAATGATTTAAAGTAATATTAAAACTCAAGTTTTATAAATAAAAGTAAATAAAGAACTAATCGACCCTTGAAAATAGCCACATAACGTAAAACTGACTTTAGTGACATAAACACATGTAAGTCATAACAATCAATCACATCATACACGCTTTTAAATGTTAGAGCCCAATTCACTAATTTCATTTTTTTTCTTTTATGTTTACTTTTTAAATAATCTTGTTCACAACTGAATCATAAAATAACCAATCCTCCCAAAATCAATTCGCGTTTTAAATCCAAAATATAATTAAATAATTAAAAGCCCAATCTCGCATAACCTCGTTTCGTTGAACGGACTAGCGTCTGGCTCAAACGGCCTAAAGACATCTAAGTTTTTTTGTGTCAAGTCTCAATTTTGAAATTCCGAACTTTAACTTCTCTCATTCCTTGTGAATCGAAGTTTGCTTCCACATTTATATTCTTTTCTCATCCATTCTTACCATAGTAAGGAACTAAAAAATTCTAAACTTCTGACCTGGCGAGCGATGGTCATGTCAGGCCCATATATCTTGACTAGTCACATACCTCTCCATGCTTTATTTTATACCCAGTTTCAACCTTCATAATTCAGGCCCATATATCTAGACGTTTTGTTGCATTAAAGTATTCATATTCTCATGTAAGAAATTGCGATGATCTCATGTCTTTAGACAGAAATACTTTCTATAATGAAATTGTTGTAATATGCAGCATTCCATAGTTGGTCAGTCTAGTGAATGCTCCATAATTTGTTAGTCCAGTGAATGATCTCTAATATGCGGATATCGTAACGACTTGATATCATATATTCATGATCAATAAAACTTGATCATCAGTTAATTAAGATACTAGCATACGCTCATTTCTTGCCACTATAAGTATGTTTGTCTCTTATTATTATATAAATAACTAGAGATATTTTTAGAATTGTATTCACTATATTTTATGGTTTTACTATCAGAAATGGCGTAAATTGAACATACAAATTCATGATTAATTAATAATATAATAATTTAAATAACCAACCATTAGGCTCAATTATATATGAAAACTTCATAACATAAAGTATCTAATATAAATATAATATCCGTTACATAATTTATTTCTCACATGACACAAAAGTTTGGCTACGACATTATTTCTTTCAAGTTATGACTAAATAAATTTATTGAATATAAATGCCCCACAATGAAAAATGCAACATATTATGTTTCTGGCTACCGGTTCCTCTTAAAATTTGAAATTCCACTTTTTGAAAAGAAGTCCTCGTATCAACATAGACTATTTGCTGTGACTCTCCAATAAAACGTCCAATTTTACTGGAGGAGACACCACATTGATAAATTCCTCATCCTTCTCTAGTGCAAACATATACTCAGGTAACAAACAAACCTCCAAATCAACGCTCCCACCCCCTTCCCAGCCTGGATATGCAGAAACCTTCCCGTCAAATTTGTTAGCACTGCCACTCCGTGCAGCCACGGCTTTCCCCCAGCCAAAATCACAGCCATACATATCAAACCGTGGTGAGCTACCCATCATTATGCTATATACATCAAACATATTGAGGTTATACACCATCGGTTTAGCCATATATCCATGCATATACTCTCTGATGGTAGAGTCAGAATGATTAGCAACAGCTTGATTTGCCAGCCAGGCTGCCCAGCCAAGATTGTGACTTAGAAGTTCTCCTGCTGTTGTAGTTATGCGTATAGCATATATGGAGTTGCCAAAATAGTTCGGTGATAGTTGGGGTTGTAGCCTTGCTCGGTTTTGGATTGCCAGTCTACAACCGATTTCCTGATTAGGAGAGAAGCGACGAGCACGTGTTATACAACGCCACATCAGTGCACTTAAAGCTTGGAAGGTAGAGATTCTACCTATGGAGTAAATGTAGCATAAAAATCATTTTTTTTTATCACATTAGCATTTAAACATATAAATTTTTTTCGGTGTAAATATTTAAATAGGTAGATTGATATGAGGAGCCGCATTAAATTATATGTCGAAGGGAATTTTGAAAAATCACTTGTATTAGTGGAAATTGCAAAACAAGATGAGTGAATTTAGGAAAAACAAGTCCTTTCATTTGCCAACACTCAAAAATGAAGGGGCATTTGCAATTTTAGATGGCATAGCTTTATTTAAAAAATAGATAACATAGTAGTTTTGTATTGCTTTGTTTCCTTTGTTCAATTATTACCTTTCCCGTACTCTTCATTTGCTCTTGCCTTCAACTTAGCTAGTGACTCAGATGAGAAGTGAAACATTCTTTCCCTCAGAGGAGGTGGTTTGAACCGCACTACAAACTGATCAGGAGAAGAGTAGGGGAGTTTAATTGGAGGCCCTACATAGCCTTGAAGGAAAAACCGGTCGTGCACAGGGGGTTTGGAAAGAACAACTAATTCCTGTCCAACTTTGGCTCGGCATATTTCTGCCCATGCACTGAAGAACTCCCAAAATGAGGTACCGTCGCCAATTGCATGATTAAAAGCACATCCTACGAAAAAACCATCATCAAGCTCTGTGACCTGCAAGCAATATTAAATAAAATTCACAAATATATTCAAACATATCTCTTACTAATGTAAGAAAGAATTGTAGTCTGTTGAGGATGGAATAGTAGAGTTGACCAGTACGCATGTGAACTATAAGAAATTAAGAATCAAGTTGAGAAGTCTAATTACATTAGGATCTTCTCACGTTCATTTTTTTTAATTAAGGGTAGTAAGTACAACAACACCGAATTAATCAGTCTTCAAAGATTCGGACATATAAAGACAGAAATTACAGGGTTCAATATTTATGCACATTCCCTCGAAAAAAATATTTGTACACATTAAAATAAGATGATCCGCAAAATGTACATCTTCAGTTTGTTCAGTCCTGGAGATGGCCAAACTAAATCTATCTACTTAGTCAGATCAAAGTTCTAAATAACCTGAACATCCAGTAGTGGATTTGTACACCCGTCAAAATTGACGGCCAGGTCAAGACGGAAAAAACCCTTCAAAAAGTCAGGCAAATCTAAGCCGTCGGTTTCTGCCACATCAGCAATCGTGATTCCGTCTGCTTTTGCATGCACCAGCTCTGCGCCATGGCCGATTTCAATGTGACATGTTAGCCCGCCATCGACCGTGACCAGCCTCATCTGGCCGGACAAGGGGTAAAAGTGGTAGAGTGCCTCTTCTAGAGAGTTCTTCAATCGTTCAATGACTTGATTCAGAGACGAGTCTCGTGGGTTTGCGAATAGAAGGCCCTTTTGTATGTAATGAGGCGAAAGCATAGGAAGGTCCCATACAGTCAGATGGAGCTGACGTGATGCCGCAGGATTGGGCTTTGGGGTTATGATGTATGTTTCAATGATGCGGATCACAGGTGAAGGAGATGACATTGTGTGATAATTAATTGTGTTTTTTTAAGTGTAATGGTTTTGGGTTTAGCTTCTGATTGTGCCTCTGAGTGTTGTTAGACTAGTATTTATAAAACAATGGGAAGGAGAGTGGAGTTTTAAATCGGAAAAATGTTTTTTCTTTCTTTTGATAGTATTAAATTGGAAATTCTTTTGCCCCTTGTATAAGACATTTGGATGCAGAATATAAATTAACAATCATGTCAGCTATGATTTTATTTCTTTGAATATACATAAGAAATGAATTTATTAAGGAACATAAGAAATGATTGTTGACTGTATAATTTATTAAGGAACATATATAAAATATTCCGTCCTACTTAACATATTAATGCTCCAATCATAATAATCGTATTGATCACATTAGTTTTTTAAAGGCAAAATATTGATCTCATTAATTAGTTTGAGCATATAATATTTCAAATTAATATACTACATTTATATTTTTTAAACACAAGTAAATATTGGATCAACTATCCAGCACAAAGGTCGTAAAATCTTGTATAATTCATAGATATAAATCATAGAGGCTTCACAATAGGACAATTCTCCTATGAAATTAATTCAAATTTGGTAGGTCAGACAAAGTCTGATGTAGCTTTGTACATGGATGAAATATTAGGTCAGACAAAGTCTAATGTGGAGTACTAAAATATATGTATTATGCAAGTTAACCATAACATATCGGACTTCTCCTACCATTTCGTCAAAATCACAAAGAAATTTTAGAAAATTCTAGCAGCAAATACAATAGCAATGCATTTCTTACTAAATCTACCTAAAATGATGGCATTTTCATGATGTGATGGGTAGTGACCAGTCATAAATAGCATATGTCATTCTTTTTTTTCCCAAGGAAACTACAAGGGATCCTTTAATTTTTGTTTTCTCTTTAAATCAAGGGTGCTAATATTGCACGTCACTTTTGGACGCGACTTGTGCGCGATGCTGACGTGGCGGATGTCACGTCAGCCAAAGCACGATGGTAGCATGATGCTTCTCGACTCAGCGTCTTCCAACTTAGCAGGCAGCGACGGCAGCACGACGGGGTAAAAACAGGGTCGCGACACAAAAACAGTATATATATATAATATAATTCAGACAAACAGTATATGTATCACTATATGTTCTGATAAATAGTATATATTATTCAAATGAAAATAGTATATAGATATGATATAATTCAGACAAACGGTATATATATATATATATATATATATATATATATATATATATATATATCAAAAATATAGTTCAAACAAACAATATATGTATCACTATATGTTCTGATAAACAATATATATTATTCAGATGAAAACAGTATATAGATATGATATAATTCAGACAAACGGTAAATACATATATCAAAAATACATTTCAGACAAACAATATATATATATATATATATATATATATATATATATATATATATATATATATATATCACTATATGTTCTGATAAACAGTATATATTATTGAGATGAAAACAGTATATAGATATGATATAATTCAGACAAACGGTATATAGCAGACCCCTCGCGCTGGAGAAGAAAGGGACGACAGGGAGAAGATAGAAAACTCCGCCAGCTGGGAAACACGTCATGCAGCACGACGTGTCGTGCTCTGGGAGTCTCCAGCAGTAGAGTGATTTTTATTTTCCCTTAAATCAATCAACGCGGGATTTGAACCTTCTTTGTAAAATTTATTATGAATCAAAGATAAATTCTTTGTTGCAATAAATTTATTTATCTAATTTGTAATTAAAATTATTTGAAAATACACTTTGATGGCATTTTATATATATCATGTTTCTGATACACTTTTTTTTTAAATGTAGGCGAAAAGTTTACCTAGATTGTATTAGAAGAAGTTTTCAGATACTCTTTTATAGAAGCTAATCTATCTTAACATATTTAGGCCAAAGAAAAATATAAATCAGGACAATCTCACTGTGGAGTTTAAAAACAAAGAGCAAAGTCAAACAACGTTATATGCAAATATTTTAGCATACAAAAAACAATAATAAATTAGAACAATAAGGCTAGGGAGACCGACCAAAAGTCCCGACCAAATACCGATTGATTGATGAAGTGGCCCTCCAGCGTGGACGAAATAAACAGAGGAAATAAAATCTCTCTCGCTCTGTTATCCCTTCATCTGATCGCACCGTTCCCAGTCGTCTTCCTCTTCCACCCGCTAGCTCAAGGAGAGAAAAAGTCTCGCTCTCCTTCTCCATGGCTATCACAATCAGTTCTCTGTCTCTCCGTCGTCGACCGATCCCGTCGCAGCTTGCTCAGACGATATTCTTTCTCACTCGGGAGGGGAACTTGGTCTAGCCCTCGAGTAATGAGGCTGCTGTTCCAAGTCCTCCTTCCACCATGAGCTCGAGAACAGTAGTGTTCACTCTCTTTCTTCTCTCTGAACAGGTATCTCCCTCATCTCTCTGACATATGTTTATGATTTTTGATTTGGGGTCTGTGTAATTGAGGGCTGATAGAGACTGATTTGGACCGGCTAAGCTGATTCAGACTTAATTGGGGGTTAATTGAGACTTAGTTATGATTAATTAGGGATGATTTCGTAATTTGGGGTTAATTAGGGATTAATAATGCGTTGATTTCATAGTGGATTGAGGGCTGAATCGGGCTCATCGAGACTGATTTGGGCATCGTTTTGGTTAGTTAGACTTAATTTGGGTTAATTTTGATCGTGTTATCACTGCTCAAATACAGGAACTAAATATATAGTTAAGAGTTTATTATGAATTTCGCAACGTTAGTGTAAAATTCTCATCCAATGCCTTGAAACCCTATTGTAGTGAATGCCTTGGAGATCAATTCTTTCTCACTCTCCCTCGTCGACCTATCTTCGCCATGGTGATCTTCTCTGTTCTTGTGCTCATTCTTTCACTGTTCCAAGTCTAACTTCGGCCATGAGCACGAGCACAGTAGCGATCTCTCTCTCTCTCTCTCTCTCTCTCTCTCTCTCTCTCTCTCTCCTCTGTACAGGTATCTCCCTCCTTTCTCTGAACAATGGTTGTGAAAAAACAGTACGACCATTTGTCTCAACTCAACCCGAACGCCGTGAAATATTCAAACTTAACCTGAAAACAAACCTGAATTTGATGGATCCAACATCAATCATAACCTGAAAACAAAATGAAGTGGGGTTATGGAAAGAAACATATTCTTCTCTGCAACAACTAGTTTAAGTGGATCTCCGAATCTTTAATATTCAAGAATCATCTTTTTCTCATTATTCTTAAAAGAACAAATATTCGTAAACTATTTTGGACAACTTTACAATCATATTCCCCATTCCTATTCAGGTGACAGCGACATGCATCCATTGGTTCCATGTCACACCAGCACTAATCTTGATATTTTAGATCCAATAGAAAAAATCACTAAACACTTTGTTCCTATTTTAAGAAAGTTTCCATTTTGAATCTATGATAATTTGTGAGTTTCGGGGTGTTTCTCGGTTTTTGAAAGTAATTTATCAACCGTAATAGTTGATACAACATTCTCACAACTATCATATTAATATAAACTTGACATATCTTACCATGAGAAGCACAGTGTGAGTGAAAAATATTTTGACGGAGCCAGCTCTCATTAGAGATCACATTAGCAGTCAAATCTTGTTGTGCCACCAGTAACTCTCCAGAATCTACATAAGTCAATTCATCATTATCTTCTGGATAATCCTCGTAAATTGCATGAGTGTCAAAAGTCATCATCTCTTATACGGGGTTTTCTCCAATGGTAAATATTTCCTGATTCGGATAATCGTTGACGATGTCAAAGGAGGGGATATCAGTTTCCACATCAGCCGATTTATGACAATGCTCTCTCTGATGGTGGCGGGGTGGAGGAGAGAATTCATCACTGGAGATGTCGTGTTGTCGATTATGGAAATAATGGCGGGCGGGCCGGATAATAGAAAGAGGAAAAATAACAAGATACGATACAAAAAGGAGTACATACTCAACTCAAAGAAATACTTTATTGATAATTCATGGCTCGTCTTTTAAAATAATAATTGGACTTTTTATATAGGAGATGCTTGACTTGTCAAAAAAAAAATCTTTCCTAATTCCAGAACATACCATAATAATATTCCTGAAATATAATATTAAAACTAAAAACTAGAAAAAGATATAAATATGATAGATAATTTTTTTTCATTCTTCAAATCTTTCCTACTTATGATTGATTAAGAAAAAATTGGACTGCGTCAACTAAGCCAGTATTCAAAACTTGCATCTCTGAGAACCCAATGTACTACCCATAAGACCTGAGAGCGCAACCACACCATTGTATTTCGGGATTTTGAATAGGATTACATCCCTTGCATCAAGTTGCGTCCAAAATGTGTGATCATCAAATTAAACAAAATGACATCATCCTCACGTGAGAGAAGCTATTGACGGGTGGTCAAACAAAACCTCTTGAAGTAAGTTTTTAATAAATTTTAGTAAACTTCTGGACATAACTTTTCGATATGAGATTTGGATTCAAAATACATGGATGTGGTTGCGCTCTCAGGATTTTGAATAGGATTACATATCTTGCATCAAGTTTCGTCCAAGGGATGTAATCCTATTCAAAATATATGGATTTAACAAAATACATGGATCTTTCCCTTTCAAATCTTTCATTCATCAAATTAAACAATAGATTTGGTTTCAAATCCATGATTTTAAAATACAATTCACCTAAATACACGAAATCAAACATGCCCATTATATCAGAACATGTAATATTCATAGGCCTTATATTTTTATACAATATAAACAAACTTACTTAATTTCGTAGACTGCACTCATTAACACATACGCATTGATGAACTGAATCGAATTAATATGTGAAGCTAGTTAATCGAATTAATATGATGAAACTACTAGATGTGTGTTCAATTTTCCACCGTGATATGTAAAATATCAGCCAGACAAACATTTTCTTTAAATCAGCATCTTCCCTATTATTTTATAGGTATCTGATATGCATCATTGGCTTGTTTGTCATCAGAATCGCCAGAATTCATAAAGATATAACAAAATTAAAAAAGATATATTGATATACGAAATGGTAGAATACACATATAAAACGATGCATAAAAGAAGAATTACATATTGTTGTTTATATGAAAATTTATAATATTAAGAAAGATATAACAAACATATAAAACTGACGTAGACATGACCACATCAAGGGAGGTGGGGGGGCAATTAGGGGTCTTTATAGAAGAACTCAAAGATATAATTGCATGATAATTTCACTAAATTCACTTCTATAAATAATGGACAAAACCCACCCATGAAAATAGACATATTTAAGATAGGCATGAACCATAAAAAATATCAAATGTGGCATAATATTAAACAATTGAAAGATCTGAAAACGCGATAGGGTTGAACGACCAAAACGTGACAGTATACTTGTTTTTCCCACTTTTCAATATATTTCTGTTTTCTATACATGGTTTTCAGAATTTTACATATATATTGTTTATTGTCTTCTAAAAAAATGAATTGAATATATTGTTTATTTAATCTTATATACTATTCATCACATCTTTATACTGTTTTTTATCGTCGTGATGTCCGATTGGGAAACCAATCGTGCCACATCAGGTCCCTAAACAATTTATTTTTAATGAAAAAACTGTAAAATTTATTTCAATAAATGATGGCGGTGTATAAATCAACTTGGGATGGCTCGAATTTTATGGATATCCACGCACTAGCAACTGAAGAAAAACTCAATTAACAAGGAGATGTCCCTTGCCGATTATTCAATCAGTAACAATTAATCTTTTTCACATCTAAATTCTGAATCTGAAAAACTCTCGCTCTAATACCAATGTTGAAAATCTGAATAGAGAAATACGATTTTGTATTTTGGGGCTTGGCTCTTTAGAGGGGATTATTATGGTTTTCTTTTGTTGATTCTAAGCAAGTTTAGTCCTCTCTTAACGATCGACTTGCATTACAAGCACTCGAAGCTAGGTCCCAAAAATAGCATAAAATCTCCAACTATGGTATTAATTATATCATTAAGAGAGTAATGGTCTCAAATTCATTTTCATATTTTGTAACTCCTACACATAATAGTTTATTTTTTACATAGATAAAACAGTGAAAAACAGTATATAGAAAATCAAAAGTATATTAAAATGCGGAAAAAATAATATAGCGTTTTGGACGTGCTCAAGCACGTCGTATTTTCAGATTTCCCTATTACTTATTTTGAGAGCAAAACTTATTAAGTTTCATAATTCTCCGACAAAAACTCACATTTAAAATAGACCTGCACTGATTAAAATATTAACGTGCATAACTCCATTAACTATGGAGATAATTTTGGTTCCTAATTCTGGGACCCCAAGCAGCACATATCTACATAAAGTTGACTCCAATGACTTATTCCATTTTGCTTTATTTTTCTTAATAATTTATTGATAATGATGTGCAGTTTTTAAAAGGATTAGCTGGCTCAACAACTCCAATTTGACCATGAAGTACTTGTTCAGGTCTAATTACTTGGAGTGCAAGGTTAGTACTACGGACTTCACCAAACCTTGTTTTATATCCTATTTGCATGGAGCCAAAAAAATCATTAAGTATTTAAATTGCAATAAATAATTCTTTCTTCAAGAAATTCATACTAACCCTATCTAAACTCCTATAACCCACATGTTAACTGAAACAAGAGAAAATTTTCAGCCGCCCTCCCCCCCCAAAAAAAAAAAATTCTTTTATGAATATTTTTTATCGCTGTGTTTCATTAGGAGTGAAAAAAAACATTTCATATTCACCCATTTCATGTATTTTGGATCAAAATAACCCTCACCAATTTTTTGATAGATTCTATTATTCAATCTAAAGACTTAAATAAATATATTGTAAATAAAATATTCTATATCATAATTTTTAAAATATTATTTTATGATGTTTTATGATACAATTTTACAATATATTATTTTATTTTAAGATTTTATACTAAATGAAATTATTATTTTATATTACAATATATTACATCAATATAATGTATCATACACCATCGTATATAATATTCTGAAATATTATTACGCAAATTTTTATTTTTCATTAGTTTAAATTGAATAATATAATTAAGGAAAAACTGATCATGATATTTTGGAAAGCCAGAAACCGATCATAAATCTAACTTCAAAATAAAAATAACAAGGAATTACCTTCTTTATTCCATTCCTACCTACCTTGTTTTCATTTTTTATGTTACACTTGTGATAGGTTTAAGAGTTTTTCAATACTTCTGCATCCACGACTATGCGCAACAGCGAGATTACGCTAAATTTGATCTATTTTTGCATAGAAAAACTGAAGTCTTATTTATGAGTACTATTTATTATATATAGTCATTTTTTGAAAGAAAATTTTTAGTCCCCTTTAATCGAATTTGTTAAAATAACTTCTGATTGATTGATTTTGACATACAGCATTTATGTTACTTTTTCATGTGAAACAATTTCGTACCCCTCCATAATACAAAATTCGTGATTCCGTTTGGGCAAGCACCCACCAACATTCTATTTTTCAAATGCTCTCGATTTGATGCATGTGATAATTAATTACATATTAATAATAAAAATTGTGAATTTGATGATAATATGGATCTAAAGTGATAATAGGAGGGATGTTAGCACTATTTTGGGTTTAAATATTGCAACTACCATGAAGATTTATTACTTCATACTTTCATGAAGGTTAAGTGGAAAGGAAACTTGGTCATTCTAATTTCAATAAGGCTAGAGAGACCGACCAAATCTCCCGACCAAATACCGATTGATGAAGTGGCGCTCCAGCGTGGACCAGTGTTCTAAAAATCGCGTCTAGACGCCGCCTAGGCGCTAGTCGCTCCTCCGCCGAGGAATTTTGGTCAAATCGGTCCAAAAAATCGGATTTGTCGCATAGAACCGTCTAATTTCCGATTTTTCCTATTAATTAGCGATTTTTCCGATTTATTAGCGATTTTTCAGATTAATTTTGAATTTTACTAATTAATTCCACCCAATTCCTGGCCGCTTGGCTACCGATGTTTTCCGTCTAACTTCCGATTTTTCCGCCTAGTCTCGATTTGTCCGCCTGGATCACGATATTTCCAATTAATTCCGATTTTCCCACCTAATTCTAAGAATTTTTGTCCCAAATTTCCTAAATTTCATATATTTGTTTTATATGTGCGTATATTAATGAGAAACTTCTATTAGGACCCTAAAACGCCTAGGCACTGCCTAGGCGCTAGTCGCTGCCCTAGCGCCTAACGACCGACTAGCGATTTCTAGAAGACTGACGTGGACAAAATAAACGGCAAAAATAAGTCACTCCCCGCTCGGGAAGAGAACTGCTCCAAAGAGAGGATCTGAGCATCATAAAAATGGAATTGAATGTAAACCGGATCATAACCGTACTTGTTTTCGTGCATCTTATTTAGGAGAGTTATAAATCATACACAGTGTAGAATTAAGGTATTGTATGCACATGTTTGTAAATTAGACATAAATTTAGATATTGGATGTAAATTATGATATAAAGAATTGTCCGGTAAATAAATGTGAGGATTTGACCTATATGTAGGGTGTCCTTTGTAATTGTGAAGTACTCTTTATGTTTATTTTTTTAAATGAAAAAATATTTATTTTTAAGCTTGTATGAGTTGAGTCCATAGATTTGTTAAAACACCAATAGTTTAGTTATTGATTCTTGTATATTTAGTCATTTACACAATACTTTATCAAATAAAAAAAATCTTCACAAACACCATCAATTAATATAAGGATAATAAATTCATGAAATTTCTACACCAACAACCACAAAATAAGTACATCCAATAAATAAAAACTAGACCTAAAAGCATCAACAAAACATCCATCATTCTCAAACTAATCTTTCAATCAACTACAAAACTTATAAGTAAGAAAGATAAAAAAGAAAGAAACACATGTACCCACTTTTCTTCCACTCAATTTCTTTGTTTTTCTATCTTAAGATGAAGAATCTCCATCTCCATTTGAACTCTTTTTTAAAGAGAAATTTCTTGTTCTCTTGATAGTATCTTATCTCACGTTGCACATTAGTCCATTTGTATTGATCTCTTTTCTTCATGAATCATTGGATCACCACTCTGCAAAAGAAATAATTTATACGTTACGTTTTTAAGAGAGAAGTCTTAAAACAAGTACTCAATATGATAAAAGAAGTATGAAAGACTATTATGACTCCAATGAAGCAATTACCCACCAATTGTCCCTAAAATCCCAGTTATGCCAAATTACTCTCAATGAGCCCTCATCAGCCCTAATTAGCCCTAAACACTAGAAGTAAAAATACTATGGAATCAACTTTTTCTTAGTCCCTAATTAAACAAGTAAAACAATAGTATGAAGCCAACCCTCTATCAGCCCCTAATTGGACCAAATTATGAAACCATGCCTAAATTAGCCCTAAGTTAACCCCAGTTAACCCCTAGTGAAGTTAAAATCCCAATCAGTATCCATAAGCCACTCAATTACACATACCCTAAATCCAATATCACAACCTTTGTTCAGAGAAAGGAGGGAGATACCTGTACAGAGGAGAGAGAGAGAGAGAGAGAGAGAGAGAGAGAGAGAGAGATCGCTACTGTGCTCGTGCTCATGGCCGAAGTTAGACTTGGAACAGTGAAAGAATGAGCACATGAACAGAGAAGATCACCATGGCGAAGATAGGTCGACGAGGGAGAGTGAGAAAGAATTGATCTCCAAGGAGAGGGAGAGGGAGAGGGAGAGAGAACAGGATAGTGAGCGTGTGGACTACAAGAGGAAAAAGATTCAGTGCGAGCGGGGAGTGACTTATTTTTGCCGTTTATTTTGTCCACGCCAGTCTTCTAGAAATCGCTAGTCGGTCGTCAGGCGCTAGGGCAGCGACTAGCGCCTAGGGCGACTAGTCGGCGCCTAGGCGTTTTAGGCTCCTAATAGAAGTTTCTCATTAATATACGCACATATAAAACAAATATATGAAATTTAGGAAATTTGGGACAAAAATTCTTAGAATTAGGTGGGAAAATCGGAATTAATTGGAAATATCGTGATCCAGGCGGACAAATCGAGACTAGGCGGAAAAATCGGAAGTTAGACGGAAAAAATCGGTAGCCAAGCGGCCAGGAATTGGGTGGAATTAATTAGTAAAATTCAAAATTAATCGGAAAAATCGCTAATAAATCGGAAAAATCGCTAATTAATAGGAATAATCGGAAATTAGACGGTTCTTTGCGACAAATCCGATTTTTTGGACCGATTTGACCAAAATTCCTCGGCGGAGGAGCGACTAGCGCCTAGGCGGCGTCTAGACGCGATTTTTAGAACACTGGTCCACGCTGGAGCGCCACTTCATCAATCGGTATTTGGTCGGGAGATTTGGTCGGTCTCTCTAGCCTTATTGAAATTAGAATGACCAAGTTTCCTTTCCACTTAACCTTCATGAAAGTATGACGTAATAAATCTTCATGGTAGTTGCAATATTTAAACCCAAAATAGTGCTAACATCCCTCCTATTATCACTTTAGATCCATATTATCATCAAATTCACAATTTTTATTATTAATATGTAATTAATTATCACATGCATCAAATCGAGAGCATTTGAAAAATAGAGTGTTGGTGGGTGCTTGCCCAAACGGAATCACGAATTTTGTATTATGGAGGGGTACAAAATTGTTTCACATGAAAAAGTAACATAAATGCTGTATGTCAAAATCAATCAATCAGAAGTTATTTTAACAAATTCGATTAAAGGGGACTAAAAATTTTCTTTCAAAAAATGACTATATATATAATAAATAGTACTCATAAATAAGACTTCAGTTTTTCTATGCAAAAATAGATCAAATTTAGCGTAATCTCGCTGTTGCGCATAGTCGTGGATGCAGAAGTATTGAAAAACTCTTAAACCTATCACAAGTGTAACATAAAAAATGAAAACAAGGTAGGTAGGAATGGAATAAAGAAGGTAATTCCTTGTTATTTTTATTTTGAAGTTAGATTTATGATCGGTTTCTGGCTTTCCAAAATATCATGATCAGTTTTTCCTTAATTATATTATTCAATTTAAACTAATGAAAAATAAAAATTTGCGTAATAATATTTCAGAATATTATATACGATGGTGTATGATACATTATATTGATGTAATATATTGTAATATAAAATAATAATTTCATTTAGTATAAAATCTTAAAATAAAATAATATATTGTAAAATTGTATCATAAAACATCATAAAATAATATTTTAAAAATTATGATATAGAATATTTTATTTACAATATATTTATTTAAGTCTTTAGATTGAATAATAGAATCTATCAAAAAATTGGTGAGGGTTATTTTGATCCAAAATACATGAAATGGGTGAATATGAAATGTTTTTTTTCACTCCTAATGAAACACAGCGATAAAAAATATTCATAAAAGAATTTTTTTTTTTTGGGGGGGGAGGGCGGCTGAAAATTTTCTCTTGTTTCAGTTAACATGTGGGTTATAGGAGTTTAGATAGGGTTAGTATGAATTTCTTGAAGAAAGAATTATTTATTGCAATTTAAATACTTAATGATTTTTTTGGCTCCATGCAAATAGGATATAAAACAAGGTTTGGTGAAGTCCGTAGTACTAACCTTGCACTCCAAGTAATTAGACCTGAACAAGTACTTCATGGTCAAATTGGAGTTGTTGAGCCAGCTAATCCTTTTAAAAACTGCACATCATTATCAATAAATTATTAAGAAAAATAAAGCAAAATGGAATAAGTCATTGGAGTCAACTTTATGTAGATATGTGCTGCTTGGGGTCCCAGAATTAGGAACCAAAATTATCTCCATAGTTAATGGAGTTATGCACGTTAATATTTTAATCAGTGCAGGTCTATTTTAAATGTGAGTTTTTGTCGGAGAATTATGAAACTTAATAAGTTTTGCTCTCAAAATAAGTAATAGGGAAATCTGAAAATACGACGTGCTTGAGCACGTCCAAAACGCTATATTATTTTTTCCGCATTTTAATATACTTTTGATTTTCTATATACTGTTTTTCACTGTTTTATCTATGTAAAAAATAAACTATTATGTGTAGGAGTTACAAAATATGAAAATGAATTTGAGACCATTACTCTCTTAATGATATAATTAATACCATAGTTGGAGATTTTATGCTATTTTTGGGACCTAGCTTCGAGTGCTTGTAATGCAAGTCGATCGTTAAGAGAGGACTAAACTTGCTTAGAATCAACAAAAGAAAACCATAATAATCCCCTCTAAAGAGCCAAGCCCCAAAATACAAAATCGTATTTCTCTATTCAGATTTTCAACATTGGTATTAGAGCGAGAGTTTTTCAGATTCAGAATTTAGATGTGAAAAAGATTAATTGTTACTGATTGAATAATCGGCAAGGGACATCTCCTTGTTAATTGAGTTTTTCTTCAGTTGCTAGTGCGTGGATATCCATAAAATTCGAGCCATCCCAAGTTGATTTATACACCGCCATCATTTATTGAAATAAATTTTACAGTTTTTTCATTAAAAATAAATTGTTTAGGGACCTGATGTGGCACGATTGGTTTCCCAATCGGACATCACGACGATAAAAAACAGTATAAAGATGTGATGAATAGTATATAAGATTAAATAAACAATATATTCAATTCATTTTTTTAGAAGACAATAAACAATATATATGTAAAATTCTGAAAACCATGTATAGAAAACAGAAATATATTGAAAAGTGGGAAAAACAAGTATACTGTCACGTTTTGGTCGTTCAACCCTATCGCGTTTTCAGATCTTTCAATTGTTTAATATTATGCCACATTTGATATTTTTTATGGTTCATGCCTATCTTAAATATGTCTATTTTCATGGGTGGGTTTTGTCCATTATTTATAGAAGTGAATTTAGTGAAATTATCATGCAATTATATCTTTGAGTTCTTCTATAAAGACCCCTAATTGCCCCCCCACCTCCCTTGATGTGGTCATGTCTACGTCAGTTTTATATGTTTGTTATATCTTTCTTAATATTATAAATTTTCATATAAACAACAATATGTAATTCTTCTTTTATGCATCGTTTTATATGTGTATTCTACCATTTCGTATATCAATATATCTTTTTTAATTTTGTTATATCTTTATGAATTCTGGCGATTCTGATGACAAACAAGCCAATGATGCATATCAGATACCTATAAAATAATAGGGAAGATGCTGATTTAAAGAAAATGTTTGTCTGGCTGATATTTTACATATCACGGTGGAAAATTGAACACACATCTAGTAGTTTCATCATATTAATTCGATTAACTAGCTTCACATATTAATTCGATTCAGTTCATCAATGCGTATGTGTTAATGAGTGCAGTCTACGAAATTAAGTAAGTTTGTTTATATTGTATAAAAATATAAGGCCTATGAATATTACATGTTCTGATATAATGGGCATGTTTGATTTCGTGTATTTAGGTGAATTGTATTTTAAAATCATGGATTTGAAACCAAATCTATTGTTTAATTTGATGAATGAAAGATTTGAAAGGGAAAGATCCATGTATTTTGTTAAATCCATATATTTTGAATAGGATTACATCCCTTGGACGAAACTTGATGCAAGATATGTAATCCTATTCAAAATCCTGAGAGCGCAACCACATCCATGTATTTTGAATCCAAATCTCATATCGAAAAGTTATGTCCAGAAGTTTACTAAAATTTATTAAAAACTTACTTCAAGAGGTTTTGTTTGACCACCCGTCAATAGCTTCTCTCACGTGAGGATGATGTCATTTTGTTTAATTTGATGATCACACATTTTGGACGCAACTTGATGCAAGGGATGTAATCCTATTCAAAATCCCGAAATACAATGGTGTGGTTGCGCTCTCAGGTCTTATGGGTAGTACATTGGGTTCTCAGAGATGCAAGTTTTGAATACTGGCTTAGTTGACGCAGTCCAATTTTTTCTTAATCAATCATAAGTAGGAAAGATTTGAAGAATGAAAAAAAATTATCTATCATATTTATATCTTTTTCTAGTTTTTAGTTTTAATATTATATTTTAGGAATATTATTATGGTATGTTCTGGAATTAGGAAAGATTTTTTTTTTGACAAGTCAAGCATCTCCTATATAAAAAGTCCAATTATTATTTTAAAAGACGAGCCATGAATTATCAATAAAGTATTTCTTTGAGTTGAGTATGTACTCCTTTTTGTATCGTATCTTGTTATTTTTCCTCTTTCTATTATCCGGCCCGCCCGCCATTATTTCCATAATCGACAACACGACATCTCCAGTGATGAATTCTCTCCTCCACCCCGCCACCATCAGAGAGAGCATTGTCATAAATCGGCTGATGTGGAAACTGATATCCCCTCCTTTGACATCGTCAACGATTATCCGAATCAGGAAATATTTACCATTGGAGAAAACCCCGTATAAGAGATGATGACTTTTGACACTCATGCAATTTACGAGGATTATCCAGAAGATAATGATGAATTGACTTATGTAGATTCTGGAGAGTTACTGGTGGCACAACAAGATTTGACTGCTAATGTGATCTCTAATGAGAGCTGGCTCCGTCAAAATATTTTTCACTCACACTGTGCTTCTCATGGTAAGATATGTCAAGTTTATATTAATATGATAGTTGTGAGAATGTTGTATCAACTATTACGGTTGATAAATTACTTTCAAAAACCGAGAAACACCCCGAAACTCACAAATTATCATAGATTCAAAATGGAAACTTTCTTAAAATAGGAACAAAGTGTTTAGTGATTTTTTCTATTGGATCTAAAATATCAAGATTAGTGCTGGTGTGACATGGAACCAATGGATGCATGTCGCTGTCACCTGAATAGGAATGGGGAATATGATTGTAAAGTTGTCCAAAATAGTTTACGAATATTTGTTCTTTTAAGAATAATGAGAAAAAGATGATTCTTGAATATTAAAGATTCGGAGATCCACTTAAACTAGTTGTTGCATAGAGGAATATGTTTCTTTCCATAACCCCACTTCATGAAGGATTTTAGGAATCCGAGATAGTAAAATGAATTGTCTCAGAAAATTTAGAATTAGAAGTTCCATCAAAACTGAAATATTTACTTGAAGATCCCCAAGACTTTATTCTGGATGAAATACCTCCCGAACTTCCACTTGTTAAGGATGCAATTGGTATCAAATTCTGTGACATAATACGAATCACGGAAGGAGCAATAGGAGGCAGCGTAAGCGTGTTAGCTTCAAAAAAGGAGAGTTAGCGGGATACATCTCAGTAAGGACTTCTTCACATCAAACAGACATGGAAAGATCAAAACTCGTGCTGATGGCTCTGTCAAGGTTCTTGAACGCATCAATGACAACTCTTACAAGATTGAGCTTTCCGAAAATTATGGAGTCTTAGAAATTTTCAGTCTTAAAAATCTCACTCCATATTATGAAGAAGATGAAATAAACCCGGGACGAGTTTAGGCACAGCTCAAACGAAAGAAGGCGTTCAACCTTCCTTAATTACAAATTAGGAAATATTAAAGAAGAGGAAGGAGGATTCTTAGGAAGGAAGTTTCTTGGCAAGAAGGTTTATTATTACCATGTATTTCTATTCCCTATTTTATATTTTATACTAGGAAGTATTGTATGGCAAGTTTAGTAATAAGGTAATTGTTTCTTTTTGGCAACCCCGCAGGTTTCGCCTATATAAAGAGTCTATTAGTTATTGTAAGAAATAACCAATCAATTATCAATAAAGTTATTTTTTTGAAAAAAAAAAATCTTTCCTAATTCCAGAACATACCATAATAATATTCCTAAAATATATTATTAAAACTGAAAACTAGAAAAAGATACATAGAAATAAATATGATAGATAATTTTCTTCCATTCTTCAAATCTTTCCTAATTATGATTGATTAACGGAAGTTGGACTGCGTCATTAGTAATCGTTATAGTAATTCAAACCCAAAAGTTGGTTGGTTGGACAAACAATTGGATAAACAAAACAAAGAAAAACAAAAAAAAAGTAAAAAGTCCCGCGCCCGCAATGAGTCAATTCACGTTCAAGGAAAGATACCCAATTGTGACCTATTGGTATTGACAATTGAATTTCTGACAATGGCTCGGTTAGGACCAAATAACGGTAATCCTGAGAGGAAGGTGCTAACTCTTAACTTGAACAAAATAAGACGAGAGATGACGATAGAGAAAGTCAGTTGTGCGTTCGACATACCGGCCTAGGAAGATTGGCCGAATCCAGGGGATTGAAGCATACCATCAATTCAGGAGTCAGATAGGACTGGGACATATGAAAGAAGGGAAGTAAATTTAACCGGGTCCACAAACCGATACTACGAATGGCTCTGCACATCCTCACTAATACCACACGAGATCGAGATGCGACCCACATGGAAACCTATAGCAATAGCGAAACAAATAGTGGAACATCTGGTGAGAGAAGCAGAAAAGGGGTTCACAGTAGAGATAACATATGGAGCCTATTGATGCAGTTTTTGAAATTCCTAAACAAAGAGGACCTGACTCCTGATTCGCGGAGAGCAGGGACGACCAATATCTATTGGAAAGATATAAGTTTTTGAAAACAGAGCAGGAGGGACTAAGTATAGGATTAGTGCCCTAGGCCAAATGGATTTGTGCTAGGAAATGGATTATGTATTGAGACATTATTATTTATTCAATAAAGGTTGTTTCTTATATATTTGTGTGTATGGGTTGTGAATGTAAATCTTATATCAATCAAGAATGACACTTCGGGTTTACGTCATCAGAATACGTGATTCTGATAGTAGAACTGTGAACCAACGAATGACATTCTAAATTGTCCCTAATGATATGTAGGATGTTTATAGAGATAGATACACTTCAGGTAAGAAGCTACATATCCACACTAGTATATTCGCAGGCTGGATGATCATGTTCTGCTGACATGGACATAGGGTTGTCAAGTCTGGAATATAGGCACGTGTTAGAGAACACGTACTGGACTGACCACACTATGAGAATATGCATGGTATATGTCATTAGTGATTCTCATATGAATAGTGTGCTTGTTCCTACGACCTGAGGTCACCATGGATTCCTGTATGAGGAACTGCATACTTTAATATGATCTTACGTCATCCGTAACGGGATGATCATTAGGGTCATCATTAGGTATGTACTGAATCATGACGAGGAATGTGAGTGACCAAGATGGGATTTGTTCCTCTCGTTAAGAGGGAGATATCTCTGGGCCCCCTGATGAACTAGGACTGAAGGAAATGCATGGCCATGCTCAAACTGGATTAACATGTGTTGTTAATATCATTTTGTATTTACTCAGTCTAATTCTCGATCAGGAAAGAGACTTTGATCAAACTCAAGGATAACATACTTCCATGCCTTGTGATCAAGACATATATCGTAGAACAAAAGAAATAAGTAAACATCTATTCATATAGGTTTATGATCGCTGATCATTTCATTTAACATCAGTCTAGAGGTTACTCATGACTTACGATCTTTAGAAGATCGTTGCTAGCGTTAAATGGAACCTACACGGTCACACACTGAACTCCATTCGTACGGGATGAATATACCTCAAAATAGTTATACATATGATGTATAAATTGGTGAACGAAATAATCAATTATTGGATAATTGATTGAACAAAACATTACCATATTCCGTTGGCAACAGAACAGTTCTGTTCCCAACGGACTAGATATGGAAACTATAATAACCTTAGTTGCCAAATATTCCGTTATGGAAATACATATTCCGTTGGCAATGGAATAGTTCCGTTCCCAACGGAATAGATATGGAAACTGTAATAACCTTAGTTGCCAAGTATTTCGTTATGGGAATACATATACGGAATAGGCGCAGATTAGGGTTTTAGTAATGGTAACTGAGCAATCGTTCGCCTCTCTCTCTAGTATAAATAGAAGGGCAGAGTCTCTCTATTCTGCACACAATTCAGAAGCCTTAGAGGCCGTCTATTACACAGAAAAAGAGAGAGAAAGTTTTGAGAGAATTCGGAAAGTATATCCGGACTTGTCTAGCCAAGTCCGGTTATTCCGTGCGTCTGAAGTTCGCATGGATACGAATAGAGGTTCTCTATCTTGAGAACTTGCGAGCGATCGATCTTCTTCATCCCTAGGAGAAGCAAGGAGGTTCGCGAGTCGAGCTTCAGGAAGGAAAAGGTTGCAAGTCAGAATAGTTCAGACCTACATCCGTTCTTCGTCTCGCGGATCAGGAAGATCCGAGGTATAAATTTTAATAGCAGAATCTCGTACCTTTATTTCCTTTACGATGATCTTAGGGAGGGTTTAACCCGTAGGTTCCACTGCGCATGTAACGTACATGGCTACGAATTTCCAACAGTAAGGTGGAAGACTTGGAAGGCAAATGATCTATATCTACCATCAACCGAGAAGATGAATGTGTGGGCTCGAGTGAACTGGAAGACGCCTGCGGGTGACAACTAAATGAGCTTTTCTTTTATTCGCTCCCTTTAGTTTAATTTTTAACTTTTCAATGTCTTGAGGACATGACAAATTTTAAACTTGGGGAGGGGGTCCACCAAATTCTATGTATATATAAAACCTGCATTCATCCAATTTTTATTTTTACATGTGTACTCTTAAGTTTTGCATATATATGTTTTAATTTCCATCTTTGCAAGTCATATTTTTCTTTTATTTTACATTGATAAAAAAATTTACAGAAAAATACAAAAAATTATAAAAACTCAAAACTCCAAAAAACAAAAAACAAAAGTTTAAAATTTTTCTAAAAGTTATAAAAAATGAAAAACCTACAAATTTCAAAAAATATATAATAATAATAATAATAATAATAATAATAATAATAATAATAATAATAATAATAATAATAATAATAATAAAAATGTTCCGACCAAACTTGTACGATACAACAAACTTACGTAAACTTGGGGTCCTTGGTATAAGCAGGGTACAAAGTCGGTGAAATCTCCGCCCACTTCATGAAAAAAAGTCAAGTACTCAAAGCACTAGCGCTTGGGCAAGGACGTGGGGGAAACTTGCGGAAGCTGACTACAACCTTTAGATCTGAAATTTATCTTGTACTCATAATTTAAACTAACTCATTAAACCACCTTATATATGCGACCGACAAGTGGATAATGGCACAGTTTTAGAGAAGGAGGATGTAATTTCCATTAAAATAGGTGGAAGTTTACCATTCGGAGACAAAATTCTCCATGGAACACTTGCGGTCGCGGCTCATTCATGACGCTCCCGTGCTAAAGTAGCAGACTGCAGCTATACCAGCCACGCCTGCGGCTCATCTTCCAGCGACGACGGCTTATCTTCCAGCGACGGCGGCTGAGTTCTGACCTTTTCTTTTGACCTAAGCTTTGGGTCTAAACCAAAGGAACCGATTCTCTTTCAGTTCATATCCTTAAAATCTCGGGTTATACAAAAAAAATTGTCTGAGATGAATAACGAAAAATACAGATCCATTTGCGAGCCACTAAAAGAGCCTAGAAGAAAGTAGAAATTTAAAAAGGCTAGTGGCTTTGCATGATTTGGTAAGAGGATACACGGGTCGTAAAAGACGGCTAGGACAAAACTGATGGCTCACGATTAGGGATGACACTGTTGGGGAATCATTATCCATATACGATACACGTACAACGGAACATATGGATTCAACCCTCTCTAGGTTCACCGTTAGGAAAATAAAAGTACGTGTAATGATATTTAAAATTTAATTATCTCGGATAACAATAATCCGGGAGAGAGAAGCGAATGTAGGTTTGAACGAACTTCCATCTTGCACCTTCTCCTTCCTCTTCTGAAGCTCGACTCCTAGAACCTCCTTGATTCTCCTAGGGTTGAAAAGATATCGCTTGCAATCCTTCAAAGTACAAGACCTCTACTCATATCCACGTGAACTTCAGACAAACAGAATAACTGTACTTTGCTAGAAGAGTCCGAAAATACTTTCTGAAAATATCCTCACAAAATCTCTCTCTCTCTCTCTCTCTCTCTCTCTCTCTCTCGCTAATTGTACGACTGCTTCTAGGGCTTCTAATTGTGTGTAGAATAGAGGGGGGGTATCCTCTATTTATACTATAGAGGGGTGAAAGAATGATAAGTTTTTTTAAGGAAACCCTTCAGTTCGAATGGATCCTCGGTCCATTCGAACGGACCACCATTTTCATTTCTGAAAATCTTGGCGGCTAGGTAACCTAATTATCTGTTACCAAATTGGTCTGTTCGAACGGACTCTTTGTAGATTTGCACAATCAAACATCCAAGATTTGATTTATCCGTTCACCAATTTATACATCACATGTATAATTTTTTTTGAGTTATTTTCTTCCCAACTGAATGGAGCTCATTGTGTGACCGTGTTGGTTTCATTTAATGCTGGCAACGATCTTCTAAAGATCGTAAGTCATGAGCGACATCTAGACTAGTGTCATGACTACCCATGTTAAATGAAATGATCAGCGGTCATTTACCTATCCAAATAGATAGTTACTTATTTCTTTTGTTCTATGATATACGTCTTGATCACAAGGCATGGATCATGTCATTCTTTTATTTGATCAATGTCTCTTTCCTGATCGAGATTGATTGAATAATCAAAATGATATTAATGACTCTTTATTAATCCATTTTGAGTATGGTCATGCATTTTCTTCAGTCTTAATTCATCAGGGGGGACAGAGATATTTTCCTCAGAATGAGAGGAACAAATTTTATCTTGGTCACTCACATTCCTCGTCATGATTCAATGCATACCCAATTAACTCAAGTTAGGTCAAAGGAACGAGCATACTATTCGTATGAGAATCACTAATGACATGTACAATGTATATTCTTATAGTGTGTCAGTCCAATATGTGATCTCGAAAACATATGTTCCAGATTTGACATTTATATGTTCATGATTAGTAGAACATGATCATCCTATCCGCGAGCATACTAGTGTGGATATGTAGCTTCTTATTTGAAATATATTTATTTCTATAAACATCCTACATAGCACTAGGGACGGTTTAGAATTTCATTTGTTAGTTCCACAGTTCTACTATCAAAATCTTGTATTCTGATGACGTGAATCCGAATTGTCATTCATGATCGATATATCTATATATGTATACATTAATTACCCATACACTCAGATATATAAGAAATATAATAATATCTCATTACATAATCCAATTCCTAGCACAATTACGTTAGCCTAAGGCACTACACCTACAGACACATTCTCACGATCCAACCTGGGAGTAAAAGCAGGTCCGGCCATGACTCATTTGATGCGGGGAATTTAGCAAAGGCCTCATATAAATTGAGGGCCTCTAAATATCATGATTATATAATAGTATAAGAAAAAAAACTAAAGAAATATAATAAGTATAGTCCAAAAGCCCGAAAAACTAGGAAATTTACAAAATGTCCCTACATTGTTTGATATTACAAAAAAACACTTCATTAATCATATTTTTCAGAATTTTTTTATCATAGACAAAAATATGTCATCTTTTCATTCATTCGATAATTAAGGACCACTCTAATATTGCCATGAGAATAACTTAAGTTTTATGTCACTAATGAGTTAACATTAGATGTTATTTTTTGAATCTGAAGGGATTTATGTAAGAACTTTTTTTGACAAAATAATCACCAAAAAATGATTGAAAAATAAGAATACAAAATGGAGACAGTTGTATGAGACCCGGAATTATTAAGACATATTATTCCTAGATCTTACATATCGTCAAAGGCCTCTAAAATGTCAGGACCGGCCTTGAGTAAAAGTAGAACTTTAAAAGGTTAGCGGATGCGAGAGGACTTGGGGAGCAGTTTAGTTGGTGGCCAATTTCAACGGATCATGAGGTTAAAGCAGTTAAAAATAAAACATGTACGTTAGATCGGATTTTACTTGTATCTCATTTTTGGTGACCCAAACTGCTTCGACAGGTCTTATTATATTCCAGGTGTGTCTTGAGACCGAGGTGTGGGTACAGCAAAAATCATATTTCATAGGTACATATATATTTTTATTTTCGAGGGGTTGTAAGAGATATTTTGATATTTTCATGGGCACAAATTGAATTATGAGAGTGCTAATGTTTCTCTTACTCAAAAGTCCACCAAATGGCATATAATGGCGAAAACATATCCACAGATTGCGTAAAATTACATAACACTAGTCTATTTTCTTTTTTGGGGTTTGATAATGTACTTCATAAAACTTGAGATATATAATTCTCGGTGCAAGTTATTAGGAGAAGGTAAGTAACTGTCCATGATTATAGATATAGCACGCAATTTTTTTTAAAAGAATTGTAAGTTACTAGGGCAGAAAACTGTGTTATTTTTGTAAAATGTATTGCAATGTGAGAACCAGGATGAGTGGATGCAGGTTGAAACTCAGCTTTGGCTGTGTTGAGGAAGCAATGAGCAATGGATGTGCACGTGAATGCCGCAGAGAATACAATGATAGTAGAAGCCTTGCATAGTATCATCACAAAGGACACATGTGTGCTCCATCGTCTACTCCGACAGACCGTACGCCAAAGGTGCGAAGAAGGAATCTAGGGTTTCAGGATAAGTTGCACAACACTCATAAATGTCGAAGTTACATGTATCGCAATGGTATCTCTGACTGCTGCTGACCACTTGGCACATGTTGCTAAAGTAGTTGTTCCCTTCTTCTTCACCTATCAAAAATGTGTGCTTGAAAGAAGTGGGTGATTGAACCTGCCATCTCCTTCTCTGTATCTCTTTTTCTCTCTACTTATTTTGGATTTGGAATTGGCATATGTATCTTCATGGCTGTCAGTTCTTTGAATTTATTGATGAGCTGATGATAGAGAGAGAGGCCTGTCTCTATTGAAGAAATTTTTAAGAGATCTGATATATCACGACATATTGTAGCATATCTAAATCATGACAACAATATATATACCAAATAAATAATATATAGATTAAAAAAATAGTATATCTAATTTATTTTTCGTAACATTATATACTTAAACAGTAAAAACAATATATAGAAAATAAAAAATTATATTAAAAAGAGATAAAATAGTATATATATTCCAAAATTAAATAATACATAAAAAATAAAAGTATGTCTAAAACAATGAAAATAATATATAGAAAAATATATATATATATATATTAAAAAAGCAATATATATAGTCTGTCGTGATTTCAGCGTGCTATAGTGCCGTCGTGATATCACATTTCCCAATTTTTAAATACAAACCACAGACCAGTAAGAAACCCTGCTGTTGGCGTCATAGCAATGTTAATTAGAAATTTTAAGAACATTTTGTTCAAGATTTAACTTCTTGCATTCAATGATGGAGTTTAATACTGTTAACTCGAATACGGATATGGATACGGATTCGGTAATCAATTTGGTTCCTGGATACGGATACAGATCCGGATAATATCCGAATCCGGATAATTTGTTATTCAGATAATATCCGTTTTCGGATATTTTATTATATATCGAATACGGATATGGATATCTACATGGATACGGATACGGATATTTGATTTTTTTATCATATTCGGATACGGATACAGATATTATCTATACCCATATTATTATTTTGTTAGCATTTCTTCAAATTTCTCTTAGAAATTGTTATATTTTATTAGATTTATCTCCGGAGAGAGTGATGCGATAGTTCGGGCTTCATCAGAAAATACCACCACAAGAAAGGTGTGTGTACAATAAAATATTGCACAAGATGATTCATAACCACAGGGGTGATTGGCCTACCGTTCACGCAAGATATATTCAGGAGTGGAATTATGGCAGATGGGAATATTGGTTGCATAATGAGCGTAAATTGAAGAGAAGGTCGTACAATCCGGAGAAGCATTTGGATTACATGAATTGGTACGGAAACGTGTCCGCGAGTTTTGTACAGTCCACCATCTCGCATGGTTCGTCCTCGTATCGCCCGATTGTTCCGGACAAAAGAAGAACGGTAATGTTATTTTATTTTTTATCTTAAATAATTTTAATATGTTAATATTTTTTTAATTATAATATAATATTATTTTATTTATTTTAAGATGGAAAGCTTTAAAAAGGCTTGCAATATGGGGTTAAAATCCATTCGAAAAAGATGGAGCGGGAGGAAGATGAGAGCTGTCATGCGGAACATGTTAGGGTGCATGAAGACAGGATATATCGAGGCTAATGAATTTCCCTCCGGACTTCCATGGCACTATCTCGACCAACCCGCCGAAGAAGAAGAAGATGATGATGATGATGATGATGATGATGACGACGACGACGACGATGATGATGATGAAGAAGAATATGGCGTAGGCGTCAGCCAGCTTACCCAGGAGCATAACCAGCCAGGTCGGGGCAGGGGACACGGTAGAGGACAGGGTAGAAGGCAGGCTGAGCCAGGCCATGGTGCGAGACGTGGTGCGGGACGTGGTCAGGGCCGTGGTCAGGGCCGTGGTGCGGGCCGCGGAGGTAGTTAGGTATAGTTTAGTATGGTTTGGATTATGGTTTAGTTTGGATTATGATTTAGGTTTTGGATTATGGTTTGGATTATTGTTTGGATTGGATTATTTATGTTATGTTTGGTTAGACTATTTTTATGTTGTGTTTATTACTAGTAAACAAAAAACCACCCTCAATTAAACTATCTTAAATATTACAAAGTTCTAAATAAAATATATCAATAAACTACAAGTTCTTAAATATTACAAAGTTCTAAACAAAATAAAATAACAGACTGCGAGTCCTTAAATATTATAAAGTTCTAAACAATATAAAACAAACTACGGTCCATTGAATCGGCCTCCACCCATTTGCGTGTACCTTGTTTTTGTGTGACCTGATAATTTACAAATACTGCAACAATTTTGACTTATCTGTTTGTGCATGGTGTCCATACTGTTCTTGTATCGTGTCTTTTGTCTTCTTCCACGCTTCATTCTTCCGTTGGCATTTTTCCTTATAAGTTTATCACCCGGATACAACGTAAATTTACAAATTTCTTCGCGTGGCCTTCAATGTGATCTTTCTTTTACAGGATAGAAACTTTTTTCGTAAGTACGCTTTAGACTATCCAAGGAATAACACGGATGAATGAAATGCTCGGACGACACAACTTTGTGAATGCAAACTGCTCTGACGTGTGAACACGGATAGTGATATATCATCGGTTTCTGACACTCGCATTTACCTTCGTTGAAGTTCACCTGCCAGGTCTTTCCCGGAATTCCGATACCACTCGTCGTACGCCGAGGTCGTGTAATCACCTGATAAACACCTTCGTTAAAATTGTAGCAAGTCACATCATGCGTAGCAGCCTTATTTCTTCTACGTTCCATTTTTTCCATCACTAAATCCGACCACTGTATTTCCCTAATTTCAGCAGCCGCCCGATATCTCACGTGATAACACTTTAGCTTGTAAAATGTCGCCATAACAATTGCCATAACCGGCAGCTTCCTTATACCTTTCAAAACATAATTCATCACTTCGGCGTTATTACTAGTTGTTATACCCCACCGACGACCTTCCGTATCGTACGAGAGCGTCCAATTTGGTTTAGGGACTTTCGCTAACCATTCGGTCCCATCTTTGTATTTTTTTTCCATTTTTTCTCAAATTTTTTTAAATTTATATTTGTTGTGCGAGCATACTAATCTTGAAACCATTGGAACCACCGTTTTGTCTGTCGCGTGACTACTGAAATTTGCTTCAAGATGCCGCATGCAATACCGATGATAACCGTAAGGCGGCTTCCATTACTCACCTCTCATTGCAGAAATTATGCCAGCATGTCTATCCGAAATAATACAATAACTAGTTTGATTACCGAGAACACGTCGCAAACAATCAAAAAACCACTCCCATGTCTCTTTCTTCCCTCTCTCAACTAAAGCAAAAGCTAGAGGATATAACTGACAATTTGCGTCATTACCAATCGCCGTCAATAAGCAACCTTGATATTTCCCGGTTAGAAATGTTCCGTCTACTGTTATGATGGGCTTGGAGAACTGAAAACCGTGGAGTGATGGACCAAATGACCAAAAAAGACCTTCGAACTCGAACTCACCATCACTATTTTGATCACCAGTTTTAAAAAAAATAAAGAGTACCAGGATTCAAAGATAATATTGCCGCCATTAATTCAGGAAGCAAGTTATATGCCTCCCTCCAACCTCCAAATAAGAATCGAAGCGCGTGTTGCTTTGCGTGCCAAGCCTTCCAATACGATATGGTATATTCAACCTTCAATTTAACGGCTTCTATTATGGTTACGGGTGTCATTTCTAAATCACCTCTAACGATATTTAGAATTAGTCCCCCAACAAGCGCACTCATTAACTGTTTGTGATTTTTTCTAGGTGTCTCATTAATACATACGTGTGGTTGTTTAAATGTTTTAATCTCCCATAATTCAGTTTTTCTAATAATCGAAGCGTGCATCCTCCATTTACATCCTCTACCTTCCTCTTTAAGCCTGCAGACCACAATGTACCGACTTTTGTTTGAGTGGTCCACTTCTATTTCTCGGTGATGCTTGACACTATATGCTCTTACGGCCGATTGAAGCTCTGATTTCGTTTCAAATGTATGCCCTTTATACAAGATTTCATCATCTTTTTCATTCACGCGCGTACCTGATACGACATCATTTCTCGCATGTTCCCACATTGAACTATTTTCGAACTCCGCCGCCGGCGGATCGCCGAAAGTCCCTTCACTAACCATTTCACCATTTTCCGTATATTTAAATCGTGTCTGATGGCTTTCTTCTTCGTTATCCTCATAAATTTCTTCCTCATCCTCTGATCCCATTATCGGTTCCTCATCTAATTCATTTTCATCATGTTCTATTTCCGGAAGTACATTATTACCCACACGTGCCATATCAAACGTCGCAAATGCGTCTACATCCCCATCTTCATTATCTGTTTCATTCTGTACGGGTTCAAATATCTCATGCTCGTCTGCATCTGGAACAATATTTGATCTACTACTTGTTCCTATCTGAGATTGTTTACTTTGAACGCGGTCAACATATATTTCTAATTCCACCCCAACCCTTCTGACGTGCTCCGCAAATTTAACCCATTGCGCATCATTGGTTATTTTTAATAACCTATAATTTAATCTATTGTCACGTTGAACGGAAGAAAACCTACCTCGGATTATAAGATCATCACTATACGACCAGCCAATATTCTCAAAATTTTCGTTACACAATTCGTAATAATCTCTATTCACGGTTGTATTTTCTGGGATATAAGCCGATTCAGGCGGGTCGTAGTTGATTCCGTTGGATAATGCTACAACCCGACCATCGTAATATACAAGAATTGGTCCATTTTATGCAATTTTCTTTCAAGAATTTACTCTTTCTTCTTCCTAATTTCAACCATATTTCATAAATCAATAACAAATTTCTTATAAATACAAATCATTATTAAAATTTTGAAAATAATCTATAATAAATTACCTATTTCTACCTTCCTTTTCTTTAACACTCTTCTTTTTTCCTCAATTTCTCTTTTTTTTGGCTCAAATTCACCTTAAAATCGGCTCAAAATAGCTCAAAATCATTTTTTTTGGGGGGGCGCCGTTTAGGTTAGAATGGGTGGGAGAGAGAGAACCTGGTTTTTATACTAATACAACGCATTTCTACCGCCAGAATATCTGGCGGTAGAGCTTCTACCGCCAAAATAACTGGCGGTAGAATCAGAATTTTAAGTTTTTACGCGCAAGCCGGCCAAGAGATAGACAGGTTCTTCTACCGCCAGGTTTTCTGGCGGTAGAAGTATTTTTTTTTTTTATTCCTTAACGGGTTTGATAGCGGGTGCCTAGAAATATTTACAAAATTACCACTTCCGCCAGAAAAGCTGGCGGTAGATATGAATTTTTAATTTTTTCCGTTAATTACCTAGCTAAAACGGGTATAAATTTTGAAATCAGAAAAATTATTTTTTTACACATCTACCGCCAGAATAGCTGGCGGTAGAAGCTAATTTTTTCCTAATTATTCTGTTTAGGTCGGCTGATGGAAAAAATTGAAAAATAGCTTCTACCGCCAGACTTTTTGGCGGTAGACACTCTCGACCGCCAGAACATCTGGCGGTAGTGCTAGATACCCAATTTTTTCCAAATCAGTGCTATCTGTTCAAATATTTACGATTTGGGTGCTAGAAAAAAAAAGTCATAACATCTAGCTTTGCCTCAAGGTCTATTCAGATATTACGTAACAAACGGACGAAACACATGACTGCCACATGATCTATTAAGATATCGCGTAACAAACAAATGAAATACTTGATTGCACGATAGATTCAATCAGATAAAGATATTCTCTTAATTTTGATAGTCGTGATGTCTTGTCAAGATCAGAAAAGGATATTAGTTTGTTGCCAACATTAAATGAACTTATATGATCTTGGTTGCACACAATGAATATACTCGAACTGATTCACATGTGCAAGATTAATGACAACATGATTGGATTATTTTATATAGACAATTATTGTCGATCATGTATATTATTTTATGCATTTTTTTAGCGATTTGAGTATTTGTCTATAGTTTAGCACAAAAATCAAGTTACTGCTAAGATCTATCCATACGCAAGAAATTGAACAAAACAAATAAAAAGGAGCCAAAACAGAGGTGCGAGGAAGAAATTTAGCGGCTGAGTAGAAGACGCTCTCCGGTCCACCTGCAGGCGCGATAAATGAAGATCGCGAGTGATGTAGAGTGTTTCACTGGCACCTAAATAACGAAAGAAGGTGATGCTGAAGAGTATATTTGATTGAAGATCTGATTGAGAAATAAATGGAAACTACAACTAACTCAAGCAAGATGCGTACATGAAGGAGCAAAACAGGAAGAACATCTCTGATGTTCACACCAAAAGATTTGCGAAGATCTCTAGAAGATTGCCGCCGATTCTGAGTCTAGAGAAACCCTAGGTCTACTCCCCCATTATAAAGGATCATTATGTGTCCTAATTTAGGTTACAGTGAGTCACTCTACGTAGGTCGCGAATCTCCGTCTGCAGCGATTGCGGCAAAACCCTACGTATTCCGTGCTCATGGGTGGGACCACAAAGTGTTTTCTGCTTAGTTCGCGAATTAGCTTCCCCGTGACTCGATTTAGATCATTTTTGCCTGTTTTGCTTCATTTATTGCTAACACACATGATCCCAATAGTAGCTTGATTATTGTGCTAAACTAAAGACAAAATACTTAGATTACTAATAAAAGTGCATAAAATTCGATATATAATTGACGGTAATTATCTATATAAAATACTCTGATTAGTAACCGAAGATAAGAATTAACATCTCAAACTTTAGGTACATAGTGCTTGGAGTATGATGAGGATGTGTGGATTGTTCATTTTGGATTTCACTGAGTAAACTTTCTATGGGGATCAACTGAGTTCTTAACGGTTAGTTTTTGAGTAATTGATGAGGAGAGGATCAAAGGTCAAGTTTTTTTCAATGCTTTTCAACCATTCATCTTTTGATAGATTAGAGAGATGTATGGAATGATTTGGAGTCTTCAAAATGGGCTGAGATGGAGTGAATGATGAGATGCACTTGCTGGTTTGGAAAAGAAGGGAAGTGATATAAATCAAAACCCGATCATCAATCCAAACTAAATTCTAAGCCCCAAACAATCTGTTTGAGGAAAGTTACACACTAGCTGCCGCAGAAGATCACCATGAGCTGTTTCAACAATCCATTTCCCTCCAAAATATGTTCCAACATCTCTAACAAACTGATTTACCTCTCTTTTTCACTCAAAATGGAGAAATCCATTTCTAAACTCTTGAAAGCAAATGTCAAGCAAGAACACGATCATATCTTCATAAATGGACACTCCAGTCATGATCAAGGAAGAACACGATCTCCAGCTTCTCAGATTGTAATAATCTTTTCAATTCTCTTCATTTCCTCTCCAATACCATATCATCGTTCTTCCCAACCTCCTGAATCTATACCAGCTAATGGAGGCATCCACTTTTTCTCTCTTGGTCTTTTAGATCGATGATAGTTTAACAGTTTCCGAAAAACTCATCCAGGAAACAAATAGTAGTCGTCCTGCTAGCATATCTTACATTTGGTCAATGGAGGGGGGAAGTGATTATTGCCAGTGACAACATTATAGTCGACAATAATTTACAGACAAATAGTAGAGTTGTCCTGCTAGCATATCTATTATGAACTCTTGTGAGACCTTCTCACCTTCTTGATTATTTATAATGGTGATCATTCATCTTTTCTTAGAAAAACATGGAGGGGTGAGGTACATTGAGAGTTAGTATGTGATGGGGTATATGATTCCCTCATCAAGCAATTCGACGACTTCTTCCTTTACCCCTTCTATCATAGGAGTGTTTAGTCATCTTTGAGGTTCACATGAGGATTTAGCATGATCTTTTAAGAGTATGCGCGGTGCATAAAAGTATATGTGATAATTCATGGGATGTCAACTACAGACGCCTTCTTGTGAAGCTTCTACTAGTCACCAGGGACGGAGATAGGGGGGGGCAAGAGGAGCCCCCTCCTGAAAAAAAAAAAAAATTTGAAGTTTCTTTTTTACCCGTTAACATATTTTTCTTACTTTTCATAATGATTTCATAAAGAAATACCAAAAATATAAGGGTTATATTGCTAAATAAAAAAGCTACTGAAATAAGAACTAAAGTTGCAAGTATGTCCCCTTCAGAATAAAGGAATATGATTCTATGTAGTCTTAAATTAAACAAACAAATCATACTAATATTGTTATATTGTATATAATATAGACCATCCAAATCTACTTTACAAACTCATTACATAAAATTTATGGCGAGTGGAAAAACAATAGGGTTGTAGCCTTGTAACCTTTACCCCAACTAAGATATACTTTGAAAAATAAAAAACTTAACGATATTATATTATATTATATACATTTTTCCCATATATTCTATATCTCTTGTTGTTCATACAATTCAAATTTAACTATTTTTCAATTAGTTAAAAAAAAATTCTAATCACGTAGGAGCTGCAAAGCAAAAAAAAAAAGAATAATATTTTATAATATTAATAATAAACTTCATGTAATTTGAATGAATTGCACATAAATTTGACATTTTAAGTTTTCTAGAAAAGATAAAAAAATATTTCAAATTAATTATATCTTAAAAGGTCTAAATAATAGTTATAAATTAAATCATAAAATATAATTACAATATTATTTTCAAAATGTCAATCATAAAGTTTTGTTATATGATTTTTTTTTATATTGGTGTATTCTTATTTGAACTAATTTTTTAATGCATAATTTAAATATCATTAAATATTAAGTTAAACTTTCTTTAAATTCAATGTAAAGTATTAAATTGAGGAAAATATAGATAAATGGATTTTTTTTTTTAATCATTAGTTACTAGACAAATTACGTATGATACTGTCTCGGCCCCCTATGTAAATTCAATGTAAAGTATTTCAAAAAGTGCCATGGTTAATAAAGAAAAAAAATTTATTTATGCTTTATTTCTACCATGATACTGTCTCGGCCTCCTTTGATTTATTTCCGGTTCCGTCCTATGATTTATTTCCGGTTCCGTCCCTACTAGTCACTACGTGTTCCTCCTAACTTTCTGTGAAACAGGTCCAATATTAACACAACTAATGATAACAAGATACATTACTCTATGATAATGTGACCTTTTATTTTGAAGAGTAACAATGTGACCTTTTGCACAATACTAGGTGCAAAATAAATAATACATAAAAGTCTACCTATATATAATGGTTTTAAAAATATTAATGATTAATTAATGGTTATGATTTGCCCCCCCCCCACATCACGATTGAAATAATTTGAGTGATATAGCACTATGAGAATGCACAAATAAAGGTAAAAAATAATGAGGTTGGGTCAAATATGTATTGATTATAGAAAAACAACCTCTGTGTGTGTGTACATATGAGTATATGACAAAAGATGGAAACAACCTGTCATATCAGATTCGGATTGTTCTGTGATTCCATGAGTATTGATTGATCATTTTTCTAAATGATATTCATCTATAATGAAAATATTAATAATGACAACAAAACTTAGTAGTTTAAGTATTAGTATCTTGATCTAATTCAAATTGTTGCTGTTAGAATAATTGGAAGAATACAAATATAGAGAAAGATAAATTGAGTGTGAAAAAAAAAGAATTTACTAATTGAATTGGATACTATTACAATAACTAGAAACCTCTTTATATAATAGAGTCTCATAACTAATTATGAAAAATAAGTTGTATAAATTGAAGATACAATATGAAATTTACCTAACATAGAGTGCAAAGATGGAAACAAACTACCTTCTTTCATAAAATATTTACTAAATACTTATTTTCTTAGCCTAAACATTTCCTAAGTATCAATACAAAAAAGAAAATTAGTTATAAAGAGATTTAGAGTCATACATAACAATCTCCATCTGAACTCTAAATCCCACTTATAACTCAAAATCCTACTAGCGGCATATCGAAACACGCTCCGCAGAATAACTGAGCCTTTCAGTCGACAAAGGAATTGTGAGCATATCTGCTGGATTATTGGCAGCACCAATCTTCACTATCTTCTTCTCGGTGACTTGTCTGGCAAAATGAAACCTGACAGCAATGTGCTTGCTTCTCTCAAGATACATCTGATCCTTCGCCAAGTGACTCGCACCTTGAGTATGACAAAAGATCGTAGTATGACCACCAAATGTCAAGATTTCTCCGAGCAGGCCTTTAAGCCAAATCATCGCCGTAGCGCCTTCAGTGATCACCATGTATTCATCTTTCCTGCTAGATAGGGCAATGGTGAATAAAAGAGTCGCCTTCCAACTAATAGCGCATCCACCTAAGCTAAAGATATAACTTGTCACAAATCGTCTCTTATCGATCACCCCATAAAGTCCGAGTCAACATAACCCGTTAGCTCCGCATAGCTCCTCCCGAAATCCAAACGAGCATTTGTTGTTCTCTTAAAATAACGAAGGATCCACTTAACCGCCTGCCTATGCTTTCTTCCGGGACATGACAAATAACTTCTCACCATACTAACGGCATGAGAAATATCAGATCTAGTGCAAACCATCAAACATATCATACTACCAACCGCACTAGAATATGGAACTCGTGACATGTAGCTCTTCTACTTCTCAGCTTTTGGATTTAATTGCTTTGACAATCTGAATTTGGTCGCAAGAGGGGTAGAAACTGGTTACACATCATTCATGTTAAACTGATTCAACACTTTCTCAACAAAACCACTTTGTGAAAGATACAATTTCCCATTCGGTGTATCTCTAGCGATCTCCATTCTGAGAATCCTTTTGGCAGCTCCTAAATCTTTCATCTCAAATTCATAACTTAACTGACTCTTCACTCTTCTAATCTCCTTCTTATTCAACGTCGCGATTATCATGTCATCCAGATTAAGAAGTAGATACATAAAACTCCCGTCGAGTAACTTCTTGAAGTACATACAACTATGATAATTGTGTCTACAAAATCAATATTCTTCATAAAGAAATCAAACCTATTATACCACTGCCTTGAAGACTGCTTTAGGTCATACAATGACCTTTTTAACAAGGACACATGGTTCTCCCAAATTTAACTTCATATCCTTCAGGTTGTTGCTTGTAGATCGTCTCCTTAAGGTCACCATGCAAAAATACAGTATTCACATCTAATTGCTCTAGCGCCAAATTTCCCGTAATTTCAAACTCCACCTTCTTCAACAGTGTCTCATCCTCCTTAATAGCCGGTTTGGACACTTGCTCCTTTTCCTGCAGAATAACTGACTCATCAAAAGTCACATCTCTTGAAATGATGAGCTTAGAAACCTTCATATCCAGACACCACAAACAACGCCCCTTCACACCTGAAGCATATCCAAGAAAAATACATTTCTTTGCCCTAGGCTCCAATTTCCCTTCATTTATGTGCATAAGCCAAATATCCAAACACCCGTAATGTCGAGTAATCCGTTGGTTTATCCGATCAAATTTTTTCTGATGTCTTGAACTCAATGGACGTTCGGAGAGCGGTTGACCAATCAGCAAGCAGTATTAATGACTTATGCCCAGAACTCTTTGCCCAAACACACATTAGAAAGTATGCACCGGCCCTTCTCGAGTAGTGTCTGATTCATCCGTTTGGCGACTAATAAGAGGTATTTTTGCAGTCGTTTTACACTTACCAAAAGAAATTTATAACCCTAGACTTAACTACAATAAAGTAGACAGTGGAAGTAGGGATCGAACCGCAGAGAGCTATTTAGACTAAACTAGGTGAAAAGATTACTTCTCTAATGAAAATGGACTCAGCAAAAATAGAAAACTAAAATAAAGAGAAACCAAGACCGTAAATAAAACCAAACACAAGACCTAAAACAAGACACACAATTGGGGGGGGGGGGGGGGTTATTGATTTGTTGATTGCAAAAATGAAAGTAACATGCAAAGAGCAACTTACAGTAAAAATCAAGAGATGTGGTGATTTTGTGAAATGAAGTATAGTTTTGTGCAGTGAATTTGTGTGTAACTTTATCCTTGATTATAATAATGAATTTAGAATTAATCTCTTAAGTGCAGTAAGATGAGCTCTAACCGATAAATAACTCAAACAAAAAAATAAGGTTTTAGTTTAGATGAGCTCGTAAATAAAAACACTAACCTACTTGAATATCATAACCAATTAAATAGAAATCATTGGTTATTTAAACAAATCAAAACCTCCTAAACAATGAGCTTGTTCAGAACTGTTTAGATCATTGTGAGTTATTTGCACATGGCTATTATTCAAATTCTAATGGAGGCTATTGAGCAAAACAACCATAGGAATTTTGTGGCCCTTGTTAATTACTATTGAACATAGAACTGACCGAAATAAACTTAAAATAATTTATTAAGCATAAAAGATAATAAGTAAGTAAAAACAGAAAAATAACCATTCAAATGAAATTTATTATTAATGATCTCAAAAGTTACAACACAAAAATATAAACACTAACTATGCCTCGAAGGGCTTACTCGAAACACATGGAAAAGAAAGAAAAGAAAATAATGATAGAACCCATTAATGAAGCGCGGATGGAAGAGTGAAGCTTGTTTTGACTTGTCCAAACTCCAAGAGAGAGAATGATGAAGTTCAAAAGTTACAACACAAAAACATAAACAGTAACTATGTCTCGAAGGGCTTACTCGAAATACATGGAAAAGAAAGAAAAGAAAATAATGATAGAACCCATTAATGAAGCGCGGATGGAAGAGTGAAGCTTTCTTGACTTGCCCAAATTCCAAGAGAGAGAATGATGAAATTCAAAAGTGAGTAGAAGAGATGCATTGCTCCTGGTTATAATGCCTCTCAAAAGGTGGTCATGAGCGATGAATGAAGCTCCATGCAAAGGTTGTGAAGGAAACATGGCAATGGTATGAAGAATGCATGCAAAGTGCATGAAAGATCTTTTCAGAAGATGGTCAATTTGATACATGTAGACTTCAGAACTGGGATCTGGTGATATAGAATGAATTGTGGGCCTTGTTCTCTTCTTTCCAACGGTATGTAGTATGCATATAGAAGAGGCCCAAATTGTAGTTATGGCCGAAATATTGAGGCTATATCTCATTAGTAGTATCAACATTCAAGTTGTGATTACTATCCATATAAATAGAATATTAACATATATAATGGTACAATATCACATATGTATAGAGTATAAAATGTGTATAATTAATGACTTATCAGCAACGTCATTCTGTTACGCAGTACCAACAACTGTTCGATGCCGAACAATTCCTTCATTCTTACAAAATTCATTAAACTTCTCATTGCAAAATTCTAGACCGTTATCGGTCCTCAATCTCTTAATTTTTTTTCATGTTTTGCTCCGTAAGAGTCTTCCATTTCTTAATTGTGACAAACAATTGACACTTTTCCTTTATGAAATAAATTCAAACCTCTATCGAATAATCATCAATAAACAAGAGCATATAACAATATCTGTTACCTTTCGAGAGATCACGAGATGATCCCCACAAATACGAATGGATATAATTTAAAATTCCGTTCATGCGACGAAGGGTTGTACTGAAGCTGAGTTTCTTCAACTTGCCAAAAAATGCAATCTTCATAAAACTCAAACTTCTCGGTACTCTGACCGCATAGTAGACCTCTTTTGCTCAAGATTATCATACCGCATTCACTCATATACCCCAACCTCATATGCAGCAATTTGAAATTATCCGAATCTGAGGTAAAGTTTCTAACAACAACGGAGTCCAAAACTATGATACCTTCTAGAAAATATAATATACCGATTCTTCTCGTCTTCATCACCATAAGAGCCCCTATCGAAACTTTAAGGACTCCACCTTCACTTTGGAACTTGCAACCGAGATCTTCAAGAGCACCTAGCGAGATCAAGTTTTTCTTTAACTCGGGTATGTGCTTAACACCCGTCGACATACAGACAACCTAGTCATGTATCTTGATCATCATCATACCAACATCGGCAATACTACAGAGATGGTCATCTCCCATAAGAACACCTCTATTAGACGTTTTATATGTGGTAAACTACTCTCGATTCGCGCTCATGTGCTGTGAAGCCCTCTGTATCCAATCTTGTTCTTTGTTTGATGATATTTAAAAATATTTTCGAACTACTAATTATGTTTGAGTTTGTTATATGTTTGAGTTTTTATTTTATTTTATTATTATTTTTTTTTTATTTTATACTTTAATAACCTGCTACCTCGGCCTTTGCCTCTCCGCGGCGGATCATCTCCCTCTGGTCACTTCTAGCATACTCGGATTCGAGGCCATGCAGAGGGCCCTTCCGCGTGAATACCAATGATTCATCATCACTGATACCCAGCTACTTGGTACTATGCAAGTTGGATTGCCTGTAACCAAGCGTTAAGAACTATCTCTCGCGCCGTACACCCCTGAGGGTCACCATAAGACTGGGTGTAGCAGATTATTTAAAAATCATATAAAAATAATACATTTTTTTACTAGAAAATGGGTGGTAGGCCTTCAACAAGTTTCAAATGGCTGATAAAAATTAGACATTTCACAAGTCCACAGTTTGAAAATTAGGGATAATTCCGAATTTTTTTTTAATACGGCACTAAAGGATGGAAACATTATATTTTGTCGTAAAATATTGAGGAGATGAACACGTTATGAAATTTTCAAACCATTAATGGACTTTATATGGATATTATAGATGGAATGAGGTGGAATAGGAAATATTTTGGCAAATAATTTAATTTCCTTTAAAAAAATTTCAAAATTATTCATCATTTTCCAAAACCCTATACTTTTCAAAAACTCGTTGCTTGAGGGACTCAGTTTCAAAAATTCTTTCCTTTTCAAACACCCTTTCTCAGTTTCTTTTAAAATCCTTTTATTTATTTACAAATCAAAGCATTATAATTTATTTACAAAGATAAAAATAAAAATAAAATCAAATGAAAATAAAAATTAAAAAATTTTATGGCTTTTATGAGTTTTTTTTTATTTATTTTTAAAAATTTTGATTTTTTTTCTTTTTGTATTTTTACCTTTTGACACAAAAAAGGTTACAAAACTCGGTTTGGCACAAAATCAATCTCACCATACTTAAACTTTTATATGTACAAGAGAAATTTAAGAATTTGTGAAAATTGAAAGTATTAGAGGATTTTGTGCAAAACCATCCTCACCACATTTAAACTTTTGCAAGTTTAAGTGTAAATGAAGAGTTTTTGTGAAAAGAAAAATTAAGGATTAAAAAAGAAAAAAAGAAAAATACGACCTAACACGACGAGTTGCCTCTCGCCAAGCGCTCCCGTTTTACGTCTCGAGCCCGATGTCTTTGTACTAGCCTCTCCCGAACGGATCATAAATGTGCGCAAATCCTTGGAGGAGCTCACATGGTGGTAAGATATTCGGCCTGCGTTGCCGTTTGCCCTTCTTCTTGCAAAAACGTGATCTTCTTACTTTGGGAAGGAGTTTGGAGTCGGTTTTCGTTAAGAGGGGCAACACAATGTCCAAATTCAATCCTTGTTCGGTTGGAAGGTCGACGTACATCACACCACTTCTATCAAGCTCGGTGTAATGAATAGTTTGGCAAGACATGGGTTTTGGGGAATTTTGTGGAATTTTCTCGAGTTTTGGGATGGTCGGTTCGTCCAAATTTTCAGCCTTTGAGTCATGGTTCGACTCATCCTCGTCCTCGACCCATAGTTCCTCAAAAATATTAATAATATCTTTAACTAATTCTTGGGTTTTGGTGACACTCGACTCGTCGAAAGGTTCAACAAGTGAATCATCATATGAATTGCATTCCCCATCGCTCAAGACCTTACAAAAGTCAATCATTAACTCCCCTTTTGATTTGCATTCCCCATCACTCGAGTTTTCACAAAACACAATCCCTAAACCCCCATTTGACCCACATTCCCCATCACACAAATATTCCTCCAACTCGAAGTTGGTGTCCTCTTTTTCCTCAAGTTTCCTCCCTTTGAATATTTCCTTCTCCTCATCACCTTGAGAGCCCTCAACAACAATTTCTTCGAAAACCCTAGAACCCTCATCAAAAAGAGATTCCCCAATTTCCACTTCTTCAAAGACCCTAAGACCCTCATCACAATGGCTAGCTTCATCATGATGAGGTTGGATGGTGGCTTCTTGTCTGTTGAATATCTCCATGACCGAGTTCGACATTTCTAAGAACCGTTTCTCGAAGAGATCCATCTTGTCAAGCCATTTGTCTTCAAAAGAAATTTGAGGTTGTTGATAGTTTTGGTTTGGAGGATAATACTCGTCTTGGTGGAGGTAAGGTTGGGAGGAATGGGTTGATGTGGCGGGCGTGTACGGATTTTGGAAGTACTTCTGAGGTTCAAAACCCCAGGATTGGTTCAACATTTCATCCCTTGGCTCCAGGATGGAGGAGTGGTTGAAGGAACCTCCTTGCTCGTAAGAGTGCCCATAGGAATGTTGTGGTTGCTGGATGTAGCCTTCATCGCTTCGCCATCGATAGCCCTCGCTAGGCCATCCACTCCACATTTGCCTTCCCGTCATTTCACTTCTTGCCTTGCTGATCCATTTTGTGACCTAAAAACCTTCAAAATAAGAAAGACACAACACTAGAAAAAAGATTAGTGGGTTAGTTTAACTTAATTAAAGCCGTCTCCCCGGCAACGACGCCATTTGTAACTACGCGAAAACGTGTCGTGGTGTAATCACGTGTTAACAAAATAATTTATAATTCCCTAATTCATTCACAAAGTGTATATGTGGTATTGAGTTTTAGGGTGTCGAACACAAGGAGACTGGCCTTAAGTAAAATAAGTTCACAAATCAATTTCAAGTGTTAAGTGTTTATGCAAATTCCAAGGGTTATGATTTAAGAACAATAAAACTGTGTATGATGAAGTTGTTCAAGATGATAGAAACAAGTGCACGAAAATAATAAAAGAAAGTAAATATCTTTTTGTTATTTTTTATTTTATTTTAAAAGTTAATAAAATTGTAGGGAAATTATGACAATTTATATAACATGTAAATCATTAATCACAAAAAGTAGCAATTTATTAAATGGTTCAAAAAGCAAGATTTGATAAATATCCTTCCAAAAATGAATCAATTTATAAACCGAAGATTAAGTTCAACTCAAAAACTTCCACTTTCAAGTTTTACATAAACTCGATTTAAAACCTAACTTAATCACAAAAACCTCTTCCAAGTGTTCCAATGATTAAATAGCTCCTAAACACGTCACAATTTAAATCAAAACTAATCTTCTAATTAGAATTAATTTAATATTCAAATTTTTGAATCAAACATATTCTTCCGAATAATTTAACTCAACAATTTAAGTGTTCTTAAGCTAATCTTCTTAAACCTCAAAAACGCCCAAATCAAACACAAGATTTCATCACAAATTATATAAAAAATATTTCCCTACACAAAGTCTAGTCACTCATGCTCAAACAAACCATATTTTTACAAGTTTGAGACTTTTTATTCATTCAACAAAAGGGAGAAAAAAAAATAAGGAAAAAGAAAAATTAATCAAACCAAATGGATGGAGAGTCAAGCTAGATCCTCCTCATGGTCGATTTGAATCTTCCTTCAAATCTCGCTCCTTCTAGAACAAGACTTCCTTCTTGAAGCTTGGCTCCTCTTTTGTCTTAACTCACCAAAAAAGAAAATTAAGTTTTGGACAACCTTAAAGAAAGTCATCCATGAAGAAAAAGAAAGAGGAAGAAGAAGAGAATGGTATTTGTAATGGATTAGGGAAGAGAGAATGATGTGTGATAATGGATATGAGAATTGATGTATGAATGGATCCCTTAGAGAGAGAAAGAGGGTTATTTTTATAGAGAGATTTGACTTAGAAAATACTTGGAAATAGAGTTGTGGGACTAAAATAAAGGCTTGTTCCGGTTTTGGCATTGAGTAGTAATTTGGGAGTCATTTAACATTTCCCCCTTTATTTCCTCATTCAAAATCTGCATTGTATCAGTCTGGGTGCAATTACTTGGGTCATTTATCAATCCTCTTTTTGTCACCAGAATATATACGTGTCGCTCTGTGATTAACCCACACTAACTCCTCAAATTTCCAATCAACCAATCAGCATTTGCCACGTGTTACTGGTGAATATTCTGAAGAAATACGTCGCCACGTGGCATCGCATGATTGGGGAACATCTCCATCCTTGGTCATTTTGTATGGCATAGTTCAAGACTAAAAATGGCTAAATCCACTGCTCCCCCAGAATGACTGGTAATACCACTTAAAGGCGGATAGACCGTCCACCCAGTGCCGGTACCCACTTCTACTAAGGCTGAGCTTAAGAGGAGCAAGAGACTTGGGGGCAACAACCAGAATGAGATATTATTTAATCGTGGAAATGCCATGTCAGGTGCACCTATCAGAATAGGAACAAGCCAATTACCAAATCCACCTATCATCGCAGGCATCACCATAAAGAAGATCATTAAAAAAGCGTGAGATGTGATTAAAACATTATAAAGTTGATGATTCCCACCAAGAATTTGATCGCCGGGTCAGGCTAATTCCATATGAATCAGTACGGAGAAGCATGTGCCCATTACCCCAGCAATGGCACCGAAGATGAAATGATACTATGTCGCTTTTTAAAATTTTAAAACGTCCAATATATTTCTAAATAATAACAAAAGGGTTAAACCAAATATTGATCAGTTAATTATGGCAGCCATAATCTTATGTTTATCTGTTACCCATGTATATATAAGGAAAATAAATTAATTAATTAATTAAAAATAAAATAAAAATAATAAAAAAATAAAAAATAAAAAATAAAAAATAAAAATAAAAATAAAAAAATAAAAAATAAAAATAAAAAATAAAAATAAAAATAATAATAATAATAATAATAATAATAATAATAATAATAATAATAATAATAATAATAATAATAATAATAATACCTTACACAGATAAGACTAATATCTATCAATCATTAATGTGTCGAAAGAAATGTGATTATCAGCCAGAACCAGAACGACATAATAATAAGTAACCACTTGATCTGTTGATTCAGTTGAGCTTTAAGAAAATTGTGAGGGCTACCGAAAATAAAATATGTTAATATCAATTTATATCTAGTGAACATAAAAAAAATGGGAGTCGGTTACTTTTGGATTTTACTGAGGTACCACGTGAGCTCCTTATAGGACCATTGAATTGAAAATTTGATTTATTCACAGCCATTGATTTCTTCTCTATTTTAGATGTTCTGAAACTTTTACTATAACAAATATAGAAAAAGTCTAACTTGCCACAAGAATACCCCCAACATACCTTGATGTAGTCATCATAAATCACATCTGGTGGGAACGGGCCCACATGCAGGAAAATAGATGGTTTTCTTAGTTGCCAGCTGGCTATAGGTGGTTCTGTGGTGTTTTTGAGATTTCCCCAGAAAAAGTACTACAAGGACTAGAAAAACCATCATTATTTTGTAGGCATGATGTGATTACATAGTCAAATTAAGTGTCAAGTCAGAATTAATGGTGAGCATTATCTGGAAGAAAGTACTACAAGAACATATAATAAATGTTTTTATCAGGTTGGTTCAGTTTATGTTTTGGTGGGTGGCACCCAATGATCCATTTTTAATTAATAGCATGAAATCATGGATTAGTTTTAGTTAATATATGAACTGGTAAGCACCGAGGAAACAATGCAGCCAAGTCGTATGGACTATTTTAATTATTGCATGGAAATGCAAGCAGGAGGAAACAATGCAGTAGTAATGGCTAGTTTATGTTAGATTTAGTTGTCTTAGTTTATTGGTTTTATATTTTTACGAAGTGAGTACTAGTTACTGGTGAGTGGGTACTGGTTTGGATAAATTGAAATTTATAAATTATTTGAGACAATGATTTAAAAGTAATACATATACTAGAATAAATAGTGATAATGGAGTTTAAACATAATAATTATTTTTTTAATATATTTAATTAACATAAATACAATATTCTACAAAAACAAATAATCTTCCACAAATTTACACAAAACACTTGCTCACCACAAAAAATGACATACACAATCAACACATTTAATACTAATCTTAACACAACAATTCCCCCCCAAAATGAATTTCACATCCATAAGCAAACTGTAGGACCGGCAATAATTGGAAAACAATACTATTAGCCTATATGGAAATAAAATAAATTAATTAAATAAGATGAAACAATGAAATCTTAGTAAATATGGAAAGCTGGAAAATAGAATTAAGATTATTGGTGGTATATATGGCAGCTAAATTTGTTAGGTTATTGGTGTTAATTACCGAGAGAAAGATGGAGTATATATGGCAGCTAAATTTGTTAGGTTATTGGTGGTAATTGCGGCCAAATTGTTTCAAAATTTCACAAACCATACAATTTTGAAAAAAAAAAAAACTTTATAAAAAAGAAGAAGTTTATTTGCACACACTAATCTGTGCAATAATTAAATCAATTAAAGAAACCCACATAAATTTCACAACCAATTACAAACAACAGAAATTAAAGTAACCCAAAAAAATCGACCCAGTTTCAACATTTCAGTACTGCCCATACTCAAAAGAATCAAACTTTAATTACCCTTTAATTTCCTCTAATTCAAATTTCTGAACTTTCACCCAATCCGAAACTCTATACCCAAAAATTCATAAAAAGTAAGAACTCAACAAATCAGGAAATAACAGAAAAAAAAAAGACGAAAATCAAACAAAAGGAACGAATCTGGAATTTCTAATTTACATATAGACCTAGTTCCTAATTTGCCTCTCAACTCAAGCATTTATCTTAATTCAAGAACAAGAATGACTGCAAAATACATCAAAAAAGGAAGCTCAATTGGAGCAGTAATATTATTAGTTTGCAATTTTTACCTCATAGAGAAGCGAGATGAGTGCTTATGAAACCCCGATTTGTACAGAGAGATAGACCTGCCTTTGTTCAGCGAGAAGCGAGGAGACTCAGGGACTATCCCTAACTTTGCTGATAACGTCGGAGACGCCGGAATCACTCGCTAGGTTGGAGCTCCGATGTTGGAAGTCCCACTATTTTTTGTTTTTCTGGAGAGAGAGAGAGAGAGAGAGAGAGGCTATTTGGGAGAGGAGCGAAAAACCAAAATAATTTGTTTTGTGGGAAATGAACAAAGAGAAAAAAATGATGTATATATATGTGAATTTGTTTTAATTCTAAAATTCTGAAAAAAAGGGTGGGATTTTGATTAGAGTTTGATTTTTTGAATTTTTTGAAAAAAATAAGCTGGATTTAATCAATTACTACTGGTAATCAAGAAAAAAAAACCAATTGAATTACATGAATATTGAGTTTTAATTATGATGTGACATTCGTACTGTATTGCTGACAGATAAAACTATCATTCTATAAAAAATACAACTTAAAAAAAAAAAAAATCATTAAATCCGGAAACCACTTGTCACCCGATTTTGATGACATCAGCATAATCTCATCATGGAGAATGGAAGCATAACTATGTCGAAAGAAAAAAAAATCATTAAATTCGGAAATCACTTACCACCTGATTTTGATGACATGAGCATGACCCCATCACGGAGGATGGGGAGCATTTCTATGTCTCGGTAGAATGACTCAACTTGTAACATTCTGTTTTATCCACAGCACGTGCGCTGTTATAGCCCACAGATTGAATGAATCTGAGAACCATCTCTTTCAATCCACAGGGAAGATAGGCTCCGTGCTAAAGCGTCTCTCTCTTTCTTCTCCCTCAACTCACCTCACCACGCACCGCACTCCTCTCCCTCTTCTCTCGCACACGCACACTCACCTCCTCCGTTCCCCTCAAATCTGGCGAACCGCCTAAAAGATGCTCAATCCGGTGGCTGCTGGACGTCCTCCTCTTCTTTGCTCGGGATCCCTCATAAAGGCCATTTTGTAGAGCGCTTCAAAAAAGGTGGAGAGTAGAAGTCTCTTTCCGACCAGCTTGCCCGTAAGGTAGACCAGCAACTTGTTTTTTATGATGCAATTCAATTCGATTTATTGATTGAATTCACTTTTAAATAACATCAATTAAATGATTGTTGTTCATTGATTTCATTTTTTGCGTCTGTTTATAGATTCAAGCAACAAAATTTACTGGCTTGAATCCAGCTTTGATTCCTATAATCTTAAATGGATGATTTCTATTCTATATACCACTTCAAATCTTCCTTACTAACAGATTAAAAAATGTACATATTAACTCACAAATCAATTTCTTATTAAAAATTGCACATAAAATTTTAAGGGAAAAATTATAGATTATAGTTAAGGTTTGTTTGTTTGATTTGGGGATGACAATCAACTTCTCATTTTGAAAGAACTGGCCACAGGCTACAAGTTTTTTATATGTCAATTTTTCATTGTTTATAGCAATAGAGCAGAGAGGTCCTAGTTTTTTCATAGGAGGAACAATTGTTGCAGCTCCTAACACTCATCAACTACCAATACAAATGGTACACCAAAAAAATATCTTCAATATGTGTATGAAAAGAATCCTACAAGTGCAGCACTAAATAAAGAAATTATGTTTTTTTTTTTGGGAAAATAAAGAATAATAAATAAAGAGAGCTTTACTGCAAAATATCCAAGATGGATAATGACAGAAATATTATCAAAATGATAAAACCATCAAACCTAGAATTGCATATATCTGGATAAAAATGCAGGAAAATAGTTAATAGTTAATACATAATCAAGCAAAAACACAAACACCTTGAGTGCGACAAATTTTAAGCAATTATTACGCCAAATATAATTTTCATCTATTTTTTTCACAAAATATTATATTTATTATATTTGTTTATCGTCTCAGAAAAATTAAAAGAGGTAATGATTGAAAGATTTGATAAGGAAAATCAATATGATATTGTCAATTGCTACAGTTCAAAGAACGAAAAAATATTGGTTAATTAGATGATGTGTATGTAGTTTCAGGTTGCATAAGTTTTAATACTGGAGGCATATTTTTCAAATCGTCGCATTTTTTTGCAAGAAAAAAAAAGCAAACTGCATTGTCCCTAAATTTGTAATAAATCCCCTAAATTATTGAAAATTGAAAAAAATAAATCAATTGTATTCTTAGAAAATTGAAGAAATAGCCCCTAGCTTACCTTAAACTCAATTATTAACTTAATTTAATCATTTTATTAATATATGGCAATATCTCATTTTGGTACTTTTGATTTACGAAACACTTTATGAGTTAAAAAAAATTCCATCTAAATTTCTTTCTTGCTTCAGAATTAATTATATCAAATGTTCTTTCGACAATTAATGTTAATTTTTTTTAGTTCTGTAGTATACTTTAGGTAAATGTTGAAAGCATAAAATTCATATGGTCTGACGTTTATATTTCATTGTTGTAGAGTTGAAGAGTTACTAGGGTCAAATATTAGAATGTGTGGTTAGTGTGAAGACTTTAATTTGAGTGTTTTTCTATTTGTGGTTTGAATTTTTTTTTTCTTTTAGGTATTTACTGCTTGTAAAATTAGGTTTGGTGTTCTGTAGATGAACTTGACTGTCAATTTATCATCATACTATTGGCAAATATGAACCATATTACATTTTCTTTTATGTTATTTTTATTGTTCTTTTTGGTGTGAATGTCTTTTAATAAATGTAGTTCATCCGTATAAATAACAAAACTAAAAATCCCGCAACGTAGCGCGGGAAATATTCTAGTTACATTTATTATTGAATCCTTTATATGCTTTGTAAATTGATATGTTGATTTAATTATGTGCATAAAACAAATATAATAATGGAAATGTGGAGGGTTAAAATCAAACTTAACCCAAATGATAAATGAGATGGTTAATAATAATAATAATAATGATAATAATAATAATAATAATAATAATAATAATAATAATAATAATAATAATAATATAAAAATCTATTTCATTTTGTAATTTTAGATTATATAATTTAGCTAATGAGATATACTTATTTTGAGAATTAAAAAAAAATTGAGCTAATATATAATTTTTTTTGGAGAATTTGCTTTGCAAGTTCATTTTGCAGATAAAAGAAATTGTGCTTGCAAGCTCAAAAGGAAGCCGACAAAGAGATCTACATAAAAGACGAACAAGACATAAAAAGGATTAAATATCCTTATAAAAAAAATAATGGATTAATAAAAACATTTATTATCATCGAGGGGGTAGGCTTGCCCGTAAATAAATCAACATGTGATAACTCAACATCTGTGATAGGAAATCTCTTGAAGGATGTTCAATGAGTAATAACAAACTGATAGGTTGGTTAAAAGCACACAAATTTTGGAGCACCGATTCCAATCCTATCCCTATAGTGAGTGTGCTTATGTAGTGGTATAAGGATGAGTATTACAGCTCTTAATGAGAAACCGATGCGGTAATTTTCGCAGGATATGACTCTACACATATCCTTAGTAGGAAACTCACCTATATAAGAGTAACCGTAATACGGCCGCGGTGCGGGACATGGGTAAGTCTCAAAGACTCTCACGAAAAAAATCTAAGATACATGTGCAAGGCCATTAATGCACAACCCGCGATGGTAGTTCTTCGAACTATGCGTGTGACAATGGATTTTGGGTCAAAGGTATGAGTTAAAAACATAGTTTACTCCGCTTTCTCCAGACAGAATTTGTTACACAAGATGATGTTCAAGTTTTGTTTTACACCCATGCATAGTATAAACACCCAATATTTTTGATGTAATCAATTTTAAATTATTTATCACTAATCTATTTTAAACTTTTAATAATATTTTATTACTAAAATTTTCTAAATTTTTATAACCATATAATTTTGAGTTCTGTGGGGGATTGTTCGAGTAAATTATTAAAATTCAAAATTAAATAATTAAATCAATAGAATTAAACTTGAGGGTCAAGCTGGTATTTGTAACCTTTTATGAGTTACAACAAATTTACCAGCCAACATATGAAACATGTAGGGCAATTAAGGATTTAGAAAACCGGCCAAGTGAATTACAACACCAATTACTACGAAACTTTAAGAGGTGATCAGTTACCTATTCAAATGCCTATATAAGAACTTGCCATTGAGGCAGATGTCACACAGATTAGAGAGATAGAGATTAGATACTAAGTAATATATACTCACTCCTAACAATTCCCACAATATCTCAATATTATATAATAAATATTATATTATATAATAAATATTATTATATAGAAGTAAAATCATATTTTTGAGTTGGGTGTCTAAGAAGAATGCTGTCAATCACTCACATACTCGTGCGCTAAGGAGTGACATTATTCAGATTATCTTGGAGCGATTTCGCAAGTCTTGCACGTATTAGACGGAATACGCTTTAGGTCGCATTTATGCGATCCGGGTAAAAGAGTTTTAATTATTTATTTTATTTTATGTAAAAGATTATTTTATTTTGTGTAAAAGATTATGTATGTGTAAATGAATTTCTATCTATCAATAAATAAATTATTTATTCTTTGTCAAAATCCGAATATCCCAAATATTTTGTGCCAACAATCTAAAGCGTATTTCCGAATTCGGATATTGATGATGAAAAAAAAAACCCTAAATATTACTTATTTCATTATTTGCCTGTAACAACAATGCATACATTTATTTAGATATTGTTTCAATTTTGATTTAGACCCCAATATTATAGAAATAATTATATACCATTATCTAATAACAGTATATACATAAAAAGTGAAAATATGATTTAGACCCCAATATTATAGAAATAATTATATACCATTATCTAATAACAGTATATACATAAAAAGTGAAAATAGTATATAAAATGGGAAAACAGTATATAAAAATAAAAATAAAATAAAAATTACACAAAGAATAAATAACAGTATATAAAATGACAAAACAGTATATAAAAATAAGAAAGCAATATATAAAATGAAAAAAACAGTATATCTACAGTGTCATTATGCTACAATCGTGTTACAATACCGTCATGTTTACACATTTCTCTTTATTCTTTGTGAAAATCTAAATATCCCAAATATTTTGTACAACACATAGAACAAATGGTAGTAAAACTTACCACGTAAAGACCAGAGATATGTTCATATATAACTTCATGTGAGAATTAGGTTAAAAGCACATACCACTTTTAACCCATCAAAAAGAATCAAAACAGTGCAAGGATGAAAATTTCCTTAGAAGGCCTTCCACATGTTATGGTCAATCAAATATAGTATATTTTGGGGCCCTCGTAACTATCAGATTATGTTCAAAATTTACATTGTCCACAAGAGATTATTCTTCTCCACATGCATGAAATTAACTATTTTTCACTGATCAGGACATTTGATGGTCACAATACAAATGGAAGTACATGTATTGACATATATAGTATTGAGACATGATTCGAATCCACATTATTTGTGGCACATATACTTATAAAAATGTTAATTTTTAAGATAACAATTGTTGTATATTTAATTAAAGAAAAGAAAGAAAGATGCAAATTAGCTTTGAATCTATTACTTCTCATTATATATACATCCAATATTCTGTGGCACATATACTTATAAAAATGTTAAACATTTTTAAGATAATAATTGTTGTATATTTAATTTAAAAAAAGAAAGAAAGCAAATGAGCTTTGAACCTATTATCTCTCATTATATATACATCTAATATTCTCAATCAACTAGACTATGTGCAATTTATCGTAAACATCTTAAAATACAAGACTGTTTAGGAGAATTAAGTATCCAATCAAAGAAATGAATCTAGAAACGTATATCTGTGTGTGTGTGATTCATAATTTTATAAATTATATTATAATATCTAATACAAAATTAAGTAAAATCATGGATCGTGTTGTCATTTATATTTTTAAACCATTTTAAAACTAGCTTCTAGGTCCTTACCTTCACTATGTGAAAGAACATAGAAGATATATTTGAGCTTCTCTTTTCAATCAAATCTTTTGCACACACCCAAAATATTTCACCTGGCTTACAATTAGGTTGCAATATAGTGGATATGATTCGAATAATATTTTTTGGATACACCCAAAATATTTTTTGCACACACCCAAAATATCATTTTTTGAATATCTATTCTTCGAGTAAATCTAAATACTATTTTTTGAATTATATAAATATTATTTTTTGAGTATTATTTTGGCTTATAATTAATAATATCATATCTCTATATTATTTCATGAAAACCAATATAAATACAGATATTATGATATTAACTGAAAATTGATTTCTTAGGCCTTTCTCTTTCCATGTATGCATATCCTATTGTATGTAAGGATTTATCTATCTTTTTCATTTTTCAGTGGTACGTACATGGTATTGTGACAATTTGTAAGGGTACATGTGAAATAATATATGTAAAGAAGAAACTAGGGGGATACCCATGGCTCCTATATATAACCACCCTTCTATGTCCTCTCTTCTCCAAACTGATCTTTTGATATAATATAAATATAACATTTTAATTACTTTATACTTTACAAAGTTTACGATATACTTACTATTCGGGTTCATTAATTAAACTGTCATTCTAATTCTAGGATTGAGGTAAAATATTTCCACCAAGTCTTCAAAAATGTCTAGTGATCCTTTGATGCTAGGACGTGTGATAGGAG